>JBBPSV010000426.1:0-18824 GCA_038093795.1 Retiboletus fuscus
AAGCATATAACTTCATAAATACCAAAACAATTCCAAAAAGTAACCAAAAATCACCAAAAAATCACCAAAAATAGCAAAAATAGTATGGTAATTAGGGGGTGGCTGTACACCGGTTGCAACCGGTTGCCTGACCTCCCAAAAATCAGGCAACTGCAACTGGTCAAGTCTGAAAAATCAGGCAACTGGCAACTGCAGTCCAGTTGCGACCAGTTGTGGTCTAGTCCAGTTGCCAGTCTTTTTGCAGTTGTGCAACTGGACTTTAAAACACTACAAACAGTGCAACCATCAACATAGCTGTGAACAATGGAGGCCAGACCAGGCCACCAGAATTCAGCAGAGACAAGCTGGTGCATTTTGAGGTAGCCAGGATGGCCAACCATTTCATGGTCATGGCAATGGTGGAGAATGTTCTGGTAGAGGTTGTCGTTGGAGGAAACATACATCCAATCCTGGTAAGTGAGGACACCTTCATAGTTCTGCCAATCGGAGAGGCATGAGCAGAAAGCAGAGGGGAGGTCTTCATCAACTGCTTGGAGGGAGGTGAGGGCGAAGGGATCGGAGGAGGAGGCCAAGTGAATCTTAGTGGCAAGAGCCACATTGATAGCATTTGCAAAGAGAGAGGGGGGTAGGAGGGTGACCTGGGCATTGTTGGTGACATTGGAGGGAAAGTGGTCAGGACGCCTTGAAAGGGCATCAGGCCTGGAGAGGGTGGTCCTGGGAACATGGATGAGTGTGAGGTCAAAATCAGAAAGATCTAGGAGCCAACAGGCTTGCCAACAATTAAGGGTATGGGGTTCACAGAAGTAGGTGAGACTTTGGTGGTCCATGAAAACTTGGACCTGATAAGGGGACCCATAGAGGTAATGGTGCCACACCTTTAACATGCATAGGATGGCAAGGAGTTCATGGTCATGAACATCATAGTTTCATTGGGTGGAATCAAAACTTTAAGAGAGATAGAAGCAGGGGTGCCATTCTCCATTGGCATCAGCTTGGAGAAGGATCCCCCCAGAGGCATAGAGGGAGGTGTCAGTAGCTACAGCAAAAGGGGCAGAGAGGTCAGGTACATGGAGTACCAGTTCAGCAGCAAAGCGTGCTTTAAGGAGAGTGAAGGCTGAGGTGTAGGACATATTCCATGACCAGGAAGATGATTTTTTGGTGAGGTTGATGAGGGGGCAGGCTATAGTAGAATAGTCTGGGATAAAGCATCAATAGAAATTGGTGAAATCTAAAAAGGATTGAATGTCTTTGATGGACTGGGGAGTAGGTCAATGGACAATCCCATCTAGCTTGGTGGGGTCCATGGCAATCTTGTCAGGTCTGATGATCATGCCTAAATACTCTACCTCTAATCAGTCAAAGAAGTACTTCTCAGGTTTCAAGTGATGGAGTTCCTCCATTCATTGGAGGACATGGTGGGTGCACTCAGTGTGGGTGTTCTGGTTGGGGGAGAAAATGAGAAGATTGTCCATGTAGATGACTAGCCATCCTTCTGCAATGAGGTCATGGAAGGAGTCATTTATGAACTGTTGGAAAGTTGGGGGAAAGTTGGTGAGGCCAAAGAACATGACATTTGATTCAAAGAGACCTTGGTCAGTAATAAACACTGCCTTCCATTGGTCCCCTTTCTTGATTCTAACATTATTGTACCCCCATCTAATGTCCATTTTAGTGAATACCTTTGCCCCTCAGATGCAGTCCATGAAGTCTTGGAGCAAGGGAAGAGGGTAGGCATCTCTAATTGTCTGGGCATTTAATCTCCAGTAATCCTGGCATGGCTGGAGTCTGGGTTTTTGTCCAGGTTGCACTTTCTTTTTAATGAAGAAGAATAGGGAGGCTTTGGGGGATTTCAAGGGGGAAATCTTTCTGGATACTAGGTTTTCATCAATGAATTTATCCATGGCTTGATGTTCATTGGAGGAGAGGGGATAAACTTTGGCAATATGGGGAATGAAGTCATCTTTAAGGTTGATAGCATGATTGTAGGGGCAAGAAGGTGGTAGGATGTAGGAGACTTCTTCAGAGAATATCTCCTTGTATCTGATGTACTTGTCTGGGAGGGAGGAAGTGACTGGAGCATCAGGGGAAAGGGCAAGATCTGAGAAGATGGAGAGTCAGGAGATGATGGGCACTGGGATGAATTGAGACCCATATTGAATGATATGGTTGACAGTATACTGATCGTGAGCTCTCATGAGGAAGTCACATTCATTCTCCCATCCATTGTAAGCAAAGAGGCATTCATCCTGGATGGAGTCAACATGGACATGACATGGGGGAGGTCATGGAGGGACAATGAGTTTCTCTTGCTGAAGGTAAGCTCCTTGTGCAGGGAGAAGAGGAGTGCAGACTGATCAGTGGTTTCAGCAATTCATAAGGTTTGCTTGGCACAATCAATAGTTGGGTTGGCTTTCTTCAACCAGGGGATTCCCAGAAAAAGATTGTTGTGATCTAGGTGCATGACATGACAAGAGATTTGGTGTACCAATCCTTTGGTGGAGACAAAAATCTCTGTGGTGTATCAGATTATTCCTTTCTTATTGGTGGAGCCATCTGCATTTTTAGCATAGATGGGTTCAGTGAGTTTCATCAACAGAATGTGGTGTTTCTTAGTGAAGCCCCAGTTGATGCAGCAGACATCTGCACTGCTGTCAATGAGGGTCCAGGTGTCAACAGACAGTTTGAAGGGTGTGTGAAGGGATGATAACTTGGACTGGGATTTGCATAGAGCTAGTCATAGAAGTTACAAGTCAAGATGCACTAGGGGACTTAGACATTGTGGCAGGTCCCTGCTGTAGAAACAACAGAAAGTTTGGTGGTAACTTTCCTATATGTGAAGGGTATGTTCATTCGTCCCTATAAGGAGGTCCAAAAGGCAGAGGTGAAATGCAGGATAGGAGTGGTCCACAGAGGAGATGGTCCGAAGATGGTCTGGACCAGGAAAAGGCAGTCCGATGGTACAAGCAATAGTCCAGACTCATTAGTCCAAGATGAAAGGCAGTTGGCGACAGTGAAGCTGATGAAGAGATGTGGATGAGTGGACATGTGGTGCAGAAAATACATGCCAAAAGATGATCCCCAAAAGGTCTGATTTATTTCAATCCAGATGTACAAGACTTTATAGTCTGGGCATATCCTGGACTGTGAAGGGTCAACGTGTAAATGACATATGAACTCTAAAAAGCAGAGGGAATATGAGATGATGTGTAATGATGATGGTGACATATGTCTGAGACTGCAAAAGGGTATATTGAAAGTACTATGAAGTGATAAAGCAAAACCAACACAGATCAGACTAAGATGACATGGACCAGATTGACACAGATGGACCAGATTGACTTTGGACTGGCGTGGACAGACCAGATAGACCTCAGATATGTTCCTATATGAGAACAGAGATCCTCAGATCTCCACACTGCTTTAAAAATCCTTAGAAAAAGTTACTCTCCTGACTGCTACTCCCTCCTCATCTTTATCATCATCATCTGGGATTTCTTCTAACTTGGGGAGGTCAGAGGGGCCTGAGAAGACAACCTTTATGGTGGGTCATTTGGGTTTAGAGGTGAACTTGGGGCAGGTGGATGACTGGTGTCCAGCTTCTCAGCAGCAGAAACAGAGATTACTGTCAAAGCAGCATTTCCTTTCAGCTGGGGTAAGCTTAGGAATGGTGGTGGTATGGACAGCATCTACATTCATGGCATTCAGGTCTGGGGTAGAGAGGGTTTGGGTGAAGTGTGAAAGCCATGGAATATCTTACCACTCCCTTGCTTAGAGAGGTCCTGGGCTCTTTCTCTCATAGCAGAAAAGTGGGTGGCCTTAGTATACCAATCATCTACCTTTGTGGGAGGGGAGTCCATGGATTGGATTTTCCATATGAGCCATTCAGGGATGCTGATGGCATAGTACATAGCTGATGAGCACATTCTCATCTGTGACTTTGGTGACTGAGACATGGTTCTGGAATCGAGCAGTGTACTCAGTGAGGAAAGGGAAATACCCCTCTCCATTCCTTCACTTGACCATCTTGGTTGTTGCCAACCAATGGAGGCTGGAGGTGATGGTGTCCTTCTGGATGAAGGATTTGGAGAAGGAGTTAGTGAACTCATCAAAGGTTCCAAGATCAAGGGTGGTTTTACTGAGAATCCTTTGTTGGTAGGTAGCTACCCAGACCTTCATGGATCCCTTCTTCATGAAGGAGAGGGCATAGGCAACCTTCTTGGCATTGGTGTTGTAGACATCAGCATTGACAGCAATGACCCATCAAAATCTTCTGGAGTACCAAGATGGAGCTCAGTGGGCTTGGTGGAGGGAGCCATAGGTGCTTCAGGTGAAGGGTTCTGGGGTGGTGGTGGGTGCAAGAGGGGAAATCCTCCAAAAGGGGGGTTCCAGGTTCATGGAGTGGGGAAAGGTGAGGTCAGTTCTCTGGGAATGTTTAGTCTGGCAGAGAATTGGTGGCAAAGGATAAGCTCCTCTTCTTGTCCAAAGATGGAGTCGAGGTTAAGGTCCAGGTTGGATTCCAGAGAGGACAAGGAGTCTAGTGGTGCTTCTGACTCAGAGAGGTTGGTGGTCTGTAGTTCTCATGGTCAACACCAATGAGGTGTTACATTTCTTGATTTCACACTCTATGGACACTTTTACTATGTTCTAGATGTGTGTTGCCCTTGTGGCTGATTGTAGCTGCCAGTTGTTTAGCAGTATTTACAGCCACTCAACTTAGGCCTCGGAGTCCACTGTTGTGCTTCCTTGGTTACTCACAGTGGACTCCAGTGTGCCCCTTGAGTCCCCTATCAGTGGCTAGTCCACTCCCACAAGTGTTCTGTGCTTATTAGGTTATGAGCCCTGCACTCTAGTCTCTTATCACTCAAGATTACCTCACATTGATGCCTAATTGACTATACCACTCAATTTGTCCTCATTAGCACTTTTTGCACCATACTATTCATATCTATCCATCATGGCTTCCAAGTAACATTCACATCGCATTTTGCCTCTCATTGGCATCAACTATATCACATGGAGTGAAGAAATGAAAGCCCTACTTCATTCCAAAGGACTCTGGAGACTTGTAGATGGAAAGGATACTCGCCCTACTACATCTGGCCCTGAGCAGGATGCTTGGGATGTCAAATTGGACAAGGCTGCAGGTGAAAGCATGCTTAACATCACTCCTGATCAGAGGATCCACATTAGGGACCACCAGGACAACCCTACTGCTGCTTGGAACACATTGCAGGCTCTCTATGTGCAGCAGAAGGCTGGGACTCATTTTGTGGCCTATGACAAGTTCTTCAGTATCAGAAAGCATCCAGATGAGTCCCTCACAGTGCTCATTGCTCAAGTCAAGTCCAGGATCAAGCAACTTTGCACCCCTACCTTCGATATGAAGACTCTGGATGATGAACTCACCTGCATGTCATTGATTTGAGCACTTGGACCTGATTACTTCCATTTCACCTCATCTCTTGTGCTCCTTACCAATCTGGACAAGGACAAAGTGAAAGCTGCATTCCAGGCTAAGGAAATCAATCATCGCCCTTGTGCTGATGCTGCTAGTGACTCTGTCCTCTCTGCCACCTCTGGAAGCTGTGCTTGTAACCCCTCTTTGCCTTGCTCTTTCTGTAAGAAGTCTGGCCACTGCCAATGCAAGTGTTTTGCTTTGCAGCATGCCAGGGATGCCCACAAGACCACCAAGTGCAAGGGAAAGCCTGCCAATGCAGCCAAGACAGCCTCTACCCCCTCATCTTCAACTTCAACTCCATCTCAATCTGCTATACCTACTTCAGCTGTGGCAAACTCTGTCCAGACATCTCAGGATGGTGTGGAACTCGCAGGAAATGCAAGTACTCATCTCTGATTGATTCTGATGTTGATTGGAATGCAGACTCAGGGGTCATTTCTCATATGACCCCTCATTGCCACTGGTTGCACAATTATACTCCAAAATGTGTCCCAATCAAGCTGGCTGACAGCACCATTGTCTATTCTGCTGGTATTGGGTCTGTTGTGTTCCATCCTATCATTGAGGTGAGGGGAAGAGGGCTAGAGCTGTGGAGTTCAGTCATGTGTTGCATGTCCCAGAGCTTTGCAACAACCTCCTATCTCTCCTATACCTTATAAAACACTCTGGATTCATTGTCAATATAAATTCAACCCACATGGTGTTCTCTAGGCCTTCTGGGCCCCCATTATTTGTTGCCACCATCCAAGCCAACAATACTGCATTCTTGGACAGCTTCACCACCTCTGTCAGTGAGGCTGCTTGCCCTGCAACATCTTTGCCACTCAATGTGTCTCTCTGGCATCACAGGTTCACTCATCATCACCTTGCTGGTGTTAGGGCACTGTATGAGCACAAGTTAGTCACTGGATTGCAGCTGGACACCAAATCTGCACCTGATCCAGTCTGTGAGCCATGTCTTGCTGGCAAGATGCATGCAAATCCATTCCCTCCATCTGAAACTCGCTCTTCTTGTCCTTTGGAGCTCATTCATACTGATGTGCACCAGGTTACACATCCATCTGTGTCTGGGTACCGCTACTGGGTCACTTTCATCAACGACTACTCAAGATATCATTTTGTTGTGCCTATTAAGCACAAATCTGATGTTTTTGATGCTTTCAAGACATTCAAGGTGTTTGCAAAGACTCAGTCAGAGCACAAACTCAAGATACTGCAAGATGACAAGGGAGGGGAGTATATAAGCAATGCCTTCCCAGATTTCACCACTCAGTGCAGTATCATGTGCCAGCACACTGCCAGAGCACATCCTCAGCAGAATGGAGTCACTGAGCGTGCCAACTGACTTCTCTCTGAGCACATTACCAGCATGCTGCATGAATCAGGCCTTCCTACTTCATTTTGGGGTGAAGCATTGGCTGCACTTGTGCATGTTTGGAACAGATGTCCTACAGCTGTGCTTGATAACTCCACTTCCTATAAGCAATGGCATGGATCTAAGCCTGATGTGTCTCACCTGCGAGTTTGGGATTGTACTGTGTATGTCCATCTCCACAAGGACCAGCACTCTGCTTTGGGATCTCACTATGAGAAGTGCGCTTTCATTGGGTGTCCTGATGGGTACAAGGCATGGAAGTTCTATAATCCATTGACCAAGCATACTGTCATCTTGGAACGTGCTGATTTCAATGAACACCACTTCCTTGCTTACCCCTCTGTCTCCTATCTCTCCTTGCAGTCCTGTCCAGTGCTATTGTCTTGTGTTCCCCCATTGGTGTCTGATGATGAAGATGCTTTGGTATTACCTGGTTCTTTAGCTGCAGGGGGCCAACCAGTTCAGCAGCTTCCAGCTCCAGCTGCACCTCAACCACTCACACCTCCTCTTCTGTCTCCAGTGCAACTTCCTGATCCTGATCCACCTGTCAATGCCCCATTGCCACCTGATTCTCCGATTGGCATTGGTGCCAGACTCCCTGCCAGGCAAAGGAATTCTCCTGACCAGTGATGGAAACTTGGTGCTTCCCAGTTCAATGCAGATGATGAGGATGAGGATGCTGATATGGCCTGTGCCACCTCACTTGCTGTTCCTCATTCCTATTCAGAGGCAATGCATCAGGAGGATGCCCAGAAGTGGCACCAGGCTGCTCTGGATGAGTTGAACACCCAAAAGCTGAATAGGACATGGACTCTTGTCCCTAGGCCTACGGCTCAACCTGTAAACAGTTCTAAGTGGGTCTTTGCATGCAAATATCATGCTGATGGCTCCTTTGATCGCTACAAGGCTTGTCTTGTCACACAGGGATTCAACCAGTGACCTGGATTCGAGTATCTGGAGGTCTTTGCCCCTACTGTTCGCTTGTCCACCTTGTGCATTATGTTTGCACTTGCTGCCATCCATGACTGGCATCTCTGGTCTGTCAATATCTCTTATGCTTATCTCAATAGTGAGATCAATTGTGAGGTGTATATGGAGCAGCCACCTGGCTTTGCAGAAGGTGACTCCAAGAAGCTTGTCTGCCAGCTGCAGAAGGCACTGTATGACACCAAGCAGGATGGAAATTGCTGGCATCGCAAACTGCACACTGTGCTTGCATCTCTAGGCTTCACTCCAACCTATTCAGATGCTGCTGTCTACATCTTCACTCGAGGTGATATCTGCATCATTCTGCCAGTCTTTGTTGATGATATGACCTTTGTCTCACCATCCTTGGATGCAATCAAGCACACTGTGGAGCAATTGCACAAGCATTTCAAGATTCATGACTTGGGACCTACTGTCCAGATTTTAGGGATCAAAATCAATCGAGATTGCTCTCTTCACACTCTGACTCTCTCCCAGCATCAGTATTGTGTAGAGATGCTTGATTGTTTTGGTATGGGTGATTGTAAGCCTGTTAGCACTCCTATGGACCCTGGTCTCTCCCTATCTCACTCCCAGTTACCCCAGACACCCACAGAGACTGCTTTGATGCACTCAGTGGACTATGGTGGTGCTGTTGGCTTGATATTGCCTATACTGTTGGTCAGCTTGCATCTTTCACCTCCAATCCTGGTGTATCACATTGGAATGCTGTCAAGCACTTGTTTCACTATATATGAGGTACTATGGACTATGATATCACCTATCCCCCTGATCCTTCAACATCTCAGCTCTTCTCCACCTATTCTGATGCAAATCATGGTGGTTGCAAGGATACTGGTCGATCAACTGGTGCATATGTTGTCAAGATTGGTACTAGTGCTGTCTCCTGGATGTCAAAGTGTCAGTCCATTGTTGCTCTATCCACTACTAAGGCAGAATACATTGCTGCATCAGAAGCTGGCAAGGAGATTGTCTGGATGTGCAAACTGTTGCAGGAACTTGGCTTTGCTGTGGACAAGTCATCAACCCTGCACATTGACAACCAGTCTGCTATTCAGGTAGCGAAGCATCCAGAACACCATGGGTGGATGAAACAACTTGACTTTTGCTGGTTTTGGCTGAGAGATGTGGTGGACAAGGGTATCATTTTACCCATCTTCCTTCGCACTGATCAGATGCCTGCTGATCTATTGACCAAGGATTGCCTCAAGTCAAAGTTGAGGTTTTCTGTCAGATGTTAGGACTGTGTAGAACAGGGGGGAGTAAGTGATTGGCAGAGTTGTGCAATCAGGGAGGAGTGTTACATTTCTTGATTTCACACTCTATGGACACTTTTACTGTGTTCTAGATGTGAGTTGCCCTTGTGGCTGATTGTGGCTACTAGTTGTTTAGCAGTATTTACAGCCACTTAACTTGGGCCTCAGAGTCCATTGTTGTGCTTTCTTGGTTACTCACAGTGGACTCCAGTATACCCCTTGAGTCCCCTATCAGTGGCTAGTCCACTCCCACAAATGTTCTGTGCTTATCACAAGGGTCAATGGTGGGTTGTTGGGAGGCTATGGTGCCACTTGGATTTGAGGGATCTGCTCACAAAGAGCACACTTGACAATCAAGGGGGTAATGGATCTACAGCAGAGGTAGTCCACACAAGAAGAAGCTTGATCTTTTGTTATGCTTTGCCTTAGGCTAGGTGAAGTCTCAAAAGTTAAGCAGACAAGCGGGAGTCAGAAGCTTGGAACAACATCAAGGTCTCCTAGCCATGGGGCTACTAGGAGTCTTCTCTAGGGTTGGTGACCAAAGAGTAGACAAGGGGGTGAGGACAAAGACTGAGAGTTCAGATGAAGTCCACAGTAACTTGTGAATTGAGAAGATCAAGCTTAGAGTACAGGTTGCGAGTGCTATGGTATAAATAGGTGAGCCTAAAGATGATTGGTAATCATAAAGAATGCAAGAGAATCAAAGAGAACAAGGATGAGTAATACAAGGAATCATACCATTGAAGGTGATGGAATTCCAAGGAATGAGTATGAGTAATACAAGGAATCATACCATCAAAGGTGATGGAATTCCATGGAACAAGTATGAGTAATACAAATAAAAGAACTTATCTGACAGGGCTCGAATGGCAAGATGAGCTAGGAAGAGATGAGTGGGAACTAGGACATACATGAGAGGAAAGGAATCAAACATAACAAGATGATGATGATGAAGGAGAGTCAGTAGCAAGAGTTTCTTTCTTTCAAAAGGATTTTTAGAATGGAGGACCCAGTCAATGCAGACTCCTCCTATTACATGTGCCCCTGTTCAACTCATTGAATTGTCACACACTCTTAAAGCCATTGACACCCATGCTCTCATTGATGGCAGTGTGGATATCTCTTGCATCAACTGGGGCTTTGTGCATAAGCATAAGCTTCCCACCACCCATCTTGAGAAACCAATCCTAGTCCAGAACATTGATCAATCCAATAACAAAAATAGAGCAATCCATTTCACCTGCTCCCTTTCACAAACATTGGAAGGATGGCCCAGAAAGTCCTCTTTCACATCATATCTTGCAAAAGCAAGAATGTCATTCTAGGACTCCCCTGACTCCATGCTATGAACCCTAAGATTGACTAGTTCAAATAGATGATTAACATTCCTGAGTCTTGTGACCAATCCAAGACTCTCTTCCAAGAACAAAATATTACTATCTCTGCCAATAGCAATCATTTCAAGAGACCTAGTTTTGACTGGACCCCCTGACAAGGCAAGATGAACTGTGTCAACCATGCCTGGCTTTAAGAATATCTCAATGAAGAGTCAGAAAGTCAGATCTGTGAGCAGGCATATGATCACTACCACATTGGAAGGCTCCAGAGATGCAGATCTAGGTTTTACCCTTTAGGATCACCCATCATTGTCAAGATTACCTTGGCCATGCAACTTGCCTAGCAAGAAGCTGCCAAGAAGCCAGAAGTCCTCCTTTCTCCCAAGTGTTATGATTTATCATACCCCTACACTTTTTCCTTCATTAGTCCTAATCATGGCTTGCCCAGCCATCCCTCATCCTAAGAACCACCAATAATCCTCACTGGACTCTAAGCCTACATATCACCTAGAACCCTTCAAGCCCCTCTATACTTGGACCATCCACATAGTGTCTGTCCTGACACTTCCCTAGCCTCAGACCTGTTCTGTCAACCAGGACCCCCTGACCTCATAGTGCTGGTCTCTTCATAAGCATCACCAATTGAGTGTTCCTCTGAGACCCCCATCTCTGATCCCTAGCCTGGGACTCCAACAGTCCACTTTTAGAACCCAGTCCTAGATCTATGATGTATCTTACTCATAAGACCAACCTCGGACCCCCTGTCTGATTCCTACTCATGTCACAGTCTCTCTTGACATCATCATAGGATCACATCAGCTTAGCTGAGTCCAGCCTTGGACTCTCTTCTCAGCCTGGCCTCACACCCAAGCTACACACCACAGCTGTCAGGCCTCACCCTCATCATATCCACTGCCTCTGGACTCCTCCTCATATGAGTCCCAGTCTCCTGGTATAGAAACAACAGAAAGTTTGTGAGGTAATTTTCCTATAAGTAAAGGGTATGTTCATTCATCCCTATAAGGAGGTCCAAGAGCAGAGGTGGAATGCCAGATAGGAGAGGTCCACAGAGGAGATGGTCCAAAGGTGGTCTGGACTGGGAAAAGGTAGTCCAATGGTATGAGCAATAGTCCAGACTTATTAGTCTGAGATGAAAGGTGAAACAACCCAATGTGTCTATCACTGAGTGGTCATCATGAGGGGATGGACTTTGTTGCAATAATGTCATAGTGCCTTTATACTGGGCTAGAGTGAGAGGGTAGAATTGTAATCATCCTAGCATAGAGCATCTAAGCTCCGAAGGGGAGTATGTCGACTGAGGAGGAAAGCCTAAGTCTGACTGGTGTTAATCCTATACAGGATCTCAAGTAGACAATGAGGGGAACACACAGAAGAACAAGACTGGGGTTACCAGCTTGGCTTCTGGCTTCTTTTATACTATAGTAAGTTATTTGTACATGTTAGGTAATTAAGTTAAATAAGGATATAGTATGTGGCAGCATAGCAAAGCATGAGGAAAACATAAGGCATAAGACTATGAAGCAGTGATTAAATGAGAAGCATGATGTGTGATGCACAGCAGAGCACAGGAATGAAATGGAAGAGAAACATAATGGAGATTAAAGAAGCATAATGTGAAAGAGAAGCAATGTGCATAGCCGTGCACAGTGCAGAGATAAAGGAGATCTAACATATATGAAAGTCTATAAAAGTGTCAATAAATGTAAACAAAGGTGTCCATGGTAAGATGTCAATTGTTGACAAGATAAAGATAAGATAAAAAGATAAGAGATAAGATAAGGGAACTTAGTGTTAAGGTGAAAATTTTGATGTTGTAGAAATTGAACTGTAACAAAAGGTAGTCAGCGATGGTGAAGATGACAGAGATGTGCAGATAAGTGGATGTGCAATGCAGAAAATACATGCAAGGAAATGGAAGATTGAAAGGTGTATTTCAAACCAGATGTACAAGACTTTATAGTCTGGGCATATCCTGGACTGTGAAGGGTTGATGAAACAACAAGTACAAACTCTAAAAAACAGAAGGGATATGAAATGATGCATAACAATGACAGTGACATATGTCTGAGACCACAAAAGGGTATATCAAAAGTACTACAAAGTGATAAGGCAAAACTGACATGGACCAGACTAGGATGATATGGACTGGATTGACTTTGGACTGGTGCAGATGGACTGGATAGATACATTCCTATACAAGAACAGAGATCCTCAGATCTCTACACCAGTTCTCCAATAGAACCTCCAGCCTCATGACCAGACCCAGTCCCAGACCCTTGGTAGGATGACTCACTCATCTGTGGACATCTCCTATTTGAGTCCCCTCATTGACATTGGTATTTGCACCTTTCCCTTGCCTTTAGCCTCTCTTAGATATCTTGCCTTATGCATGCCTTACTAACACTGAAGGTGATGCTTCTCTCACTTAGCTGAGATCATTGATCAACAGGATGCTTCCTGATTGACAGATCCACAGCATGTATGACTCATTTCATTACACATTCACGTGAGTCATACTTCACCATTCCCTTGTAGAGATGTGCCCCTTCATCCATTCAGCACATCTTCCTCACTTAGTTACATAGCTATCCATCTTCCTTTCTTAGTTGATGGTCTGTGCACCCTTGGACCCCCTATATAATAGGTGCCCTCACATTCCCAATACCTTAGCTAAGTCTACCTGATCACCTGTACTCCAGTACCCCCAATCATAGACTCCAATGATCCAACTATCTTACCATTGACTTTATCTGGAAGGCTGCTCAGCCCCTCAACCACACACCTACCATGTAGCCCTAGAATGTGAGAACTCACCTTCTCACACTACTCTTACCTTCATTAGTCCTCTCCTTGAAGCTATTGTAGCAAGAGCCCTAAAACGCATGTTACCCTCAGGTCTATACATGACCCTGCCCAGGTCATGCATAACACCAAGTACAGTGGCTCAAACAACTGTCCCAATATTTGCATGTTTTTCACTGATTGAAATGTACTAACTCTAGAGGTAGTCCAAGGTCTTAATCATTGGTAGAGGGAATGAAGCTCTTGCTCTTAGCTACAAATCCATCTCTTGGGCAACATATTTGGGCAAGATCTGGTAGAATGGTAGTCATATCAAAATGACAACTCATTGGGACAGTTGTTTGACTTTATAGTACATACACTGGGGCATTTTGTACTTGGTATGACCTCCCTTGATCTTGATAACTGCTTTAATCCTTCTAGAAATGCTTTGTATCCATTTCTGATGTTCTTCCATGGAATTCTCCCCCCACTCCAGCACCACCATATTTCATAATTGATAAATCTTCATAGAAACTCTTTTATAACCAGGAGGGTATATTTTGAGATGATTTCAAGTGGGTTAGATGGCTTTGACATCTGGAAACCATGAAGGCTAATCCAAAAGCTTGACTGATTACTTATCAAAGCAAATCTGGGCTTTTCTGGAGGTATACTTGAGATTATTCTTCTTCTAAAAAATGACTTTACTTGAAGAAAGTCTAAAATTCTGCATGTTCTGCAGTAACCCTGCCTCCTAAATGTCCACATACTGTTTATCATCCATCTTTTCCTCAATCTCACTCAAACCTCCCATACTGTTCCATCCAATATAGTCCCATACCATCAGTAAACCTCTTCTACACTTGACTACATCTGTAACCTCATTGAAAATAAGCCCCATTTTGTTCCTCTCTGCAGATATTCCTGTTCATATGACCTAGTTCTATTGGTTTTGGTCTTATCTAATCATCTGGGTCATTTCCAACCCTTTACAGTCCAATGCTGGTACTTAAGAGCAAAGGCCAACCTCCTTTTTCTATGAGTAACAAACAAAAGATTTGTTTTGCTTTACTCCAGCCTTTAGTGACACCTTCTTGATGGTATTCCTTACCATCTATGAGGATACAGGAATGCTGATGATGGAACCAATGAAACAAATGACTTCAACTACAATCCTGTCCTTGGTAGTAACAGTTTGTTGATCAATAGCACATTTATTGGTAGGAGAGAGTATGAATGCATGGATACCATGATGGTTCTCTATCTATGAATGGGCTTCCTGAAGGACCTTAACCATAGTAGCCTTCCATATTCCAGTTTTGAATCTGGTTTGCCTATGGGAAAGATAAAAACAGCAAGAAAAATAATATTCTTTTTTTGATCAGAAGAGAGATGATGTATGATAGTAAAAAGGAAATATACTGATGATGGCAGGGTTGATATCAGTTGTGCCTTAACTGATTGCATAATGGTAACATAATAGAACCATTACATAAGACATCTAATCATTTTACAGCATTCTAGAGTCTGATATATGTAATAGAAGTTCAAAGTCAAACAACTGTCCTAATGAGTTGTCATTTTGATATGACTACCATTCCATCAGATCCTACCCAAATATGTCCACCAAGAGATGGATTTGTAGCTAAGCGGAAGAGCTTCATTTCCTCCACCAATGATTAAGGCCTTGGGCTAACTGTAGAGTTAGTACATTTCAATTAGTGAAAAACATGCAAATATTTGTTACATTTCTTGATTTTGCACTCTATGGACACTTTTACTTTGTTCTAGATGTTTGTTGCCCTTGTGGCTGATTTGTGGCTGCCAGTTGTTTAGCAGTATTTACAGCCACTCAACTTAGGCCTCAGAGTCCACTGTTGTGCTTCCTTGGTTACTCACAGTGGACTCCAGGTCAGTAGCTCATTGTATTTCACTCAATATCATTCTTGGTTACTCACAGTGGACTCCAGTGTGCCCCTTGAGTCCCCTATCAGTGGCTAGTCCACTCCCACAAGTGTTCTGTGCTTATCAACATTGGGACAGTTGTTTGAGCCACTGTATGAACAGTTTAGGAAGGCATTCAAGTGTCATATCCTGATTAAAACATGCCATCTCCAAACCCCTAATACCCATCTCCAAACCCCTAACATCCACCTCTGACTCTCTGACCACAACTCCAATGCTGTACTTAGGAACTCTGGCAAGTTCTCACCTAATCCTTATTCTTGGACCCTCAGAGTTGTACTGACACCACCATGTGTCATCCATTACCAATTATGACCTCTCTACTGATATTCCAACAACCCATTGTAGTATACCCATTCAGACCCCCACCCCTGCACTTGCCTTAATATCTCCCCTCTCCTCGCTTGTACAATCCCTGTCTGATACATTGTCACCATCCACCCTGTAGTTACCTTTGATCATTATCTCCAAATCCATTATAATAGATGGAAGAGTTGGATCTTCATCTCTGACTCTCCAAATGTTCCTTCACAGTCACTGAGGTCAACCCTCTTGGTATGTGTTAGACAGCTGATTCAGGCAGCTGGAGTTCACTGTCAGAGACTGGGATTATGTAGTTCAACATACATGGACATACCTGGAGTTCACTGTCAGAGACTGAAGGACAGTGACAGTGAACTCGCAGGATATACAGAATGCAGTCATAACAACAATACATAACAATAGTGTGCCACAATGTGGCACAGTGGGAGGAGTGTGACTCATCTAGGCATGACTCACAATGTGCAATCAATGCATCTAACACTCCCCCCTGATTGCGCATCTCTCCAAGCTAGAGTCTAGCTCCCCCTGAATGCTCCCAATCCCATAGAAGCACAGAAATGCTCCACTTTGACATGAGGCAAGGCCTTGGTGAGTAGATCTGCAGGCATCTCACCTGTAGGCACATATATGGGCGAAATGGAGCCTTGATCAACCACATCATGGAGCCAGAACCAGGACAGGTCAAGCTGCTTCATGCATCCATGGTGTTCTGGATGTTTTGCCACCTAAATGGCCGACTGGTTGTCCATGAAGAGGACAGATGATGCATTCATGGGGAAGCCGAGTTCCTGCAGCATCTTGCGCATCCAGACAATCTCCTTGCCTGCTTCGCATGCAGCCATGTACTCCACTTCGGTCGTAGATAAAGCTACAATAGACTAGCGCTTGGACATCCAGGAAACAACTCAAGTGCCCATCTTCACCACATATGCGCCAGTAGAGCACCCAGTGTCCTTGCAACCACCATGATTCACATTGGAGTAGGAGGTGAAGAGCTGAGACTGAGAGGGATCTGGGGCATAGATGATCGCATAGTTCATTGTCCCTTTGATGTAGCACAAGAGGTGCTTTTGCATGCCAATGAGCAACACCAGGGTCAGAGGTGAATGAAGCAAGCTGGCCAACTGTATAAGCAATATCAGGCAGGGTGGTGCAGGAGAAATACTGCAGTGATCCAATGGCTCCACCATAGTCAACAGTGCATATGAAAGCGTGCTCCTCAGCAGTCTTGGGGCTCTGGTCCCTGGATAGACAAAGTTCTGGAGTCATGGATGTCGAAACAGGCTTGGAATCAGCCATTCTATAGCGGGCAAGCATCTCAATGCAGTATTGCAGCTGCGAGAAGGTAAGGGAATGCTTGGAGCGATTGCGATCGATTTTGATGCCTAGTAGCTCAGTGGTGGGTCCCAGATCATGCAGTTTGAAGTGGGTGCTAAGATCTGCAATTGCCTGCTTGATTGCAGGCAGAGACTTGGATGCAAAGGTCATATCATTGACGAAGACAGGCAGAATGATGTGGACCTCCCCCCTGATGAAGATATAGACTGCAGCATCTGAATAGGTCTGTTTGAAGCCCATAGACTCGAGAGCAGTGCACATCTTGCAATTCCAGCGATTTCCACCTTGTTTGGTGCCATATAATGACTTCTTCAACAGACAGACAGTGTCTTTTGGATTTCCCTGTGCAAATCCCTATTGTTATGTATTGTTGTTATGACTGTTTTCCATATATCCTGCGAGTTCACTGCCACTGTCCTTCAGTCTCTGACAGTGAACTCCAGGTATGTCCATGTATGTCGAACTACATAATCCTAGTCTCTGACAGTGAACTCCAGCTGCCTGAATCAGCTGTCTAACAGGTTATGAGCCCTGAGCACTAGACACGCGCTGTGCTGTCTACTGCTCGCATCCTACCCAACTTATTTTCCACACTTCCAACTCCACTACATCTGTTTTCTGTGACAACCCACTATGGTGTCTGAAAACCATCACCACCGCATTTCGCCTCTTACTAGTGACAATTACACCACCTGGAGTGAGGAGATGAAGGTGCTCCTGTGCTCCAAAGGTCTCTGGCGCCTTGTTGATGAAAAGGAGAAGCATCCTAGCACTGGCGACAAAGAGCAGGATGCTTGGGACACCAAACAGGACTGGGCTGCAGGTGAACTCATGCTCAACATCATCCCTGAGCAACGAGTGCATATCAGAGCTGTCCAGGATGACCCCACTGCTGCTTGGACTGCCCTCCAGAAGCTATTCGTGCACTAGAAGGCCAGCACTCACTTTGTGGCCTATGACGAGTTCTTCAGTATCAGAAAATGCCCTGAGGAGTCTCTCCCAGTGCTGGGTGCTCGAGTTGAGCAAGCCATGGCCAGGATCCAAGAACTCTGTCCCACCACATTCAGTTTGACCACCTCAGACAATGAGCTGAGCTACATGGCCATGATGCATGAATTGGGCCCAGACTATGCGCATTTCACCTCATCCCTTGCGCTCCTGACGGACCTTGACAAGGTCAAGGTCAAGGCTGCATTCCAGACTGAGGAGATCAATCGTTGCCCTCGCCCTGATGTATCTGTTAGATGGAGTGATTGTACACTTGTGAGTCACACCTAGATGAGTCACGCTTCTGCTACTGCGCCACATTGTGGCGCACTATTGATATGTATCGTTGTTATGACCACACTTTGTATATCCTGCGAGTTCACTGTCTCTGATCTTCAGTCTCTGACAGTGAACTCCAGGTAAGTCTATGTATGTCGAACTACATAATCTCAGTCTCTGACAGTGAACTCCAGCTGCCTGAATCAGCTGTCTAACATGTGGCGCAGTAGCAGAAGTGTGACTCATCTAGGCGTGACTCACAAGTGTGCAATCACTCCATCTAACACTCCCCCCTGATTGCACATCTCTCCACGCCTCTAGCTCCCCCTGAATGCTCCCAATCCCATAGAAGCGTAGAACTGCTCAACTTTCACCCAAGGCAAAGCCTTCGTGAGTAGGTCTGCAGGCATCTCGCCAGTGGGCACATAAGTGGGTGAAATGGAGCCTTGGTCAACCACATCACGCAGCCAGAACCAAGACAGGTCCAGTTGCTTCATGCGCCCATGGTGTTCCGGATGTTTCACTACCTGAATTGTTAGATGCAGTGATTGCACATCTGTGAGTCACGACTAGATGAGTCACGCCTAGATGAGTCACACCTTTCCTATTGCGCCACATTGTGGCACACTGTTGTTATGTATCATTGTTATGACCGCATCCTGTACATCCTGCGAGTCCACTGTCTCTGTTCTTCAGTTTCTTACAGTGGACTC
>JBBPSV010000427.1:0-18819 GCA_038093795.1 Retiboletus fuscus
AGTCTACCTCAAGGGAAGCCCTCTAGTAGCACCACGGCTAGAGGTACCTTGCGTCGTCCAAGCTTCCGACACCCCGTCCGCTTGACTCCTTTGAGATCACGCCTAGCCCACGGCAAAAGCGTAACAAAAGATCAAGCTTCTATCTTGTGTGGACTACCTCCGTTGTAGCTCCAATACCCATTTGATTCTCGAGCGTACTCTCCGTGAGCAGATCCCTCGAATCCTTGAACCACCATTGCGTCCCTAAGACCTACCATTGATCCTCGTTGGTCCCGACCACAAGAACCCCCGCCCACCGACCTATCAGAGTCAGAAGCCCCCCAAGACACTGCGTCATCCCCGGATACCAACCTGGACTTAGATCTCGACACTCTCTTCGGACCCGAAGAAGAGCTCACCCTTCGACATCGGTTCTCCTCAGAACTCACCATTCCTAGGGAACCAACCCCACCCTCGCCAACCCCCCGAGCACGTAACCCTCCCTTCAGAGGATTCCCCCTCTCGTACCCACCACCACCAACCGTTCCTTCTCCACCCGCTATGCCGGCAGCACCAACCGCCAAACCCACTGAGCTTCGTCTCGGGGCCCCCGAAGACTTCGACGGATCCTTTGCCAAAGCCGAAGATTGGCTCGGAACTGTCACCTTCTACCTCGCAGTTAACTCTGAGGTCTACGACACTGATGCCAAGAAAGTAGCCTATGCGCTATCATTCATGAAGAAGGGGTCGGCCAAAGTCTGGGCCGCCACTTACCGACAAAAGATCCTTGCTCAGGCTATGCTCAACCTCGGAACCTTTGCTGACTTCTGCGACTCTTTTTCCAAGTCCTTCGTACGGAAGGACACCATCGCCTCCAGCCTTCATTGGCTCACCACGACCAAAATGGTCAAGAACAAGCATGGGGACTACTCCCCCTCCCTCACCGAATACACCGCTCACTTCCAAAACCACGTCGCCATCTCCAAGGTCACCGACGCTAACATTCTCATCAGTTATTACGCTATTGGAATCCCGGAACCCCTCATGTGGAAAATCCAGAGCATGGAGACCCCCCCGGACAAGATCGAAGACTGGTACACCAAAGCTGCCCACTTCACCGCTATGAAAGAACAAGCCAGAGACCTAGCAAAAAGAGGAAGCGGGAAAGTCTTCCATGGATTCCATTCTACCCCGAAGACCGCCCCTCCCGATCCAGATGCTATGGACATAGATGCCGTACGCACCACTATTCCCAAACTAACTCCCGCTGAAAGGAAGCGATGTGTCGAAAATAATCTCTGTTTCTGCTGTTGGGAAGGAGGCCACCTTTCCACCAATTGTCCTAAATTTTCCAAAGGAAAGAAACCGGCGGTCAAAGCAATCGCCACCTCTGATATCCCTAGGTTGGAAGAAATCCCGGACGACGCTGATGAGGATGAAGATGGAGTAGCGGTCAGAAGAATTTCCTTTTCCCAGGGTTTTTAAAGCGGGGACCTGCCACAACGTCTACGTCCCCTAGTGCTTCGGTATCTGTAACTTCTACTACGAACTCCATGCAAATCCCAGTACAAGTTATTATTCCCTCGCACACCCTGCAAACCATTGAGACTCGGGCCCTGATCGATAGCGGAGCAGACGTCTGCTGTATTGACTGGGGTTTCGCAAAAAAACATAAGATTCCCCTGACCAAACTTGACCACCCGGTCTACGCCAAAAATGCCGATGGGACCATTAACACCAAAGGAACCATCCGATACATTGCCGACCTCTTTGTCTCCACTGAGGGCCTCGTTCACCGAGTCACCTGTCATGTTATGCACTTAAGCAAGGATAACCTATTCCTCGGAATCCCCTGGTTATGAAAGACCAACCCAACCATCGACTGGGTAAAAAGGACTCTTCGAATTGCTGAAACCACAGACGAGTCAAAACTCCTCTTCTCCCTCCACCAAGGAGCCTACTTACGACAAGAAAAACTCCTTGTCCCCCCTCGACCTCCACCACGCCATGTCTTCGTTAACTCCGTCCAGGACGAATGTCTGTACGCATACAACGGATGGGAAGACGAATGCGACTTCCTCACCCGTGCCCATGACCAGTACACCATCAATCGGATTATTCATTGCGGATCACAGTTTATCCCGGCCCCAGTAATCTCTCGCCTCTCCATCGCCTCTAGCCTTGCCCTCTCGCCGGACACCCCAATCGCTTCTCCCCTCCCTGAGGAATACACCAGATATAAAGAGGTCTTTGCCGAGGAAGCAGCAAACGTACTTCCCCCATCCAGACCCTACAACCACGCCATCAACCTCAAGGAGGACTTCATTCCTCGTATTGCTAAGATTTACCCTCTGTCGGCCGACGAACGGCAAGCAACCGACAAATTTATTGACGAGAACCTGGCCTCCAGTAAAATCTCCCCCTCGAAATCTCCACAAGCCTCCCCTTTCTTCTTCGTTAAAAAGAAAGCCCAACCCGGGCAAAAGCCAGGCTTACGACCCTGCCAGGACTATCGGCGCCTGAACGAACAAACCATTCGGGATGCATACCCCCTTCCTCTTCTCCAGGACTTCATGGATCGGATTTGGGGAGCTAGGATATTCATCAAGATGGACGTCCGGTGGGGATATAACAACGTCCGCATTAAGGAAGGAGACCAGTGGAAGGCAGCCTTTATCACACACCGGGGGCTGTTCGAGCTGAACGTCATGTTCTTTGGACTTACCAATTCCCCCCCCACATTCCAACGGTTCATGAACGACTCGTTCAGGGACCTCATCGCTGAGGGATGGCTGTTTATCTACATGGATGACCTCCTCATCTTCTCCCCTGACCAACAGACCCACACCGAACGCACCCATCAAGTATTACAACGAATGGAGGAGCTCCACCTTCACCTAAAACCAGAAAAATGCTTCTTTGACCGAGATGAGGTTGAATACCTTGGAATGATTATCCGTCCAGACGAGATCGCCATGGACCCCACCAAATTGGACGGGATCGCTCATTGGCCCACTCCCACCTCAGTAAAAGACGTTCGGTCTTTCCTGGGTTTTGCCAACTTTTATCAGCGATTCATCCCCGACTACTCTACCATAGCCCGACCTCTCATCGACCTCACTAAGAAGTCAATCACCTGGTCTTGGGGCGACTCCTGTCAGTCTGCATTGGACCTCCTTAAAGCAAGATTCGCCTCCCAGCCAGTCCTCCGGGTCCCGGACCTCTCCGCCCCCTTCGCTATCGCCACCGACGCCTCCCTCTATGCCTCGGGAGGAATTCTCCTCCAGGCAGACCCCAACAGTGAATGGCACCCCTGTTCTTATCTCTCTCAAAGTTTTGACTCCACCCAGCGAAACTACGACATCCATGATCGGGAACTCTTAGCCGTACTCCGGGCACTCAAAGCTTGGTCCCACTACTTGCGTGGGTCCCCCCACCAGGTCCAAGTATTTACCGATCATAAAAACCTCACTTACTTCCGAGAACCCCACACCTTAAATCGACGACAAGCTTGTTGGCTACTTGACCTAGCAGACTTTGACCTCAAATTAATCCACGTACCAGGGTCCCAACTGGCTGGTCCCGATGCCCTCTCCCGACACACGGACCACTTTCCGAAAGACGCCTCAGACAACTCCCTCGTAACCCTACTTCCCCCATCTCTTTTCGTCAATGTCATCGACGTCGCCCTCTCCTCCAAGATTCGCTCTGCCTCTGCCACTGATCCGTTCGCCCTGACCTCACTCCAAGCGGTAGATGAACACATCCCAGCCGCGTTCCGTTCCTGACTTTCAGATTGGCAGAATCGAGAAGGGATACTCACTTACCAAGACCGCATGTACGTTCCCCCTGAAGGAGACCTCAGACGTCAGATCTTACGAAGATGCCATGACCACGAATCTGCTGGACACCCAGGATATCTCAAAACTCGCCAGTTAGTTTCTGCCGAATTCTGGTGGCCTGGCCTAGCGTCGTTCATCTGCAATTATGTAGAAGGATGTGTGATCTGCCAACAATACAAAACTAATACCCATCCCGGTTCCCCACCTCTAACTCCCATTCCTACTTCTGCATCCCATCCCTTCCAGGACATCACGGTAGATCTGATCACTGACCTCCCGATCTCGGACGGAAAAGACTCTATAGTCGTCTGGGTGGACCGAGCCTTCAAGGGGGCTGTATTTTGCCCCACCACTAAAGCCGCCTCGGCGGCCAACATTGCATCCCTCTACTTCCACAAGGTCTACCAACGTTTCGGACTTTTTGATCGCATCATCTCCGACAGAGGTCCCCAATTTGCTTCGGCTTTCGCCAAGGAAATGGGACGCATTCTGAACTACGACCTCCGCCTATCCACCGCTTATCACCCCCAAACAGATGGCCAAACGGAACGAACGAATCAAGAGCTAGAAACTTATCTCCGGATCTTCTGCGGAGACAACCCTACCTCATGGGCTGAACTCCTGACCTTTGCCGAATTTGCCCATAACCACCGCCCCCATTCTGTCACCAATCAATCCCCGTTCTTCCTCCAAATGGGCTATGAACCTAAACCTCTTCCTTCCGTCCTTTCGCCCTCCAAACTCCCCGCAGTGGAACTCTGCCTCTCCCAGCTCACCAAGGCCAGGGATGAAGCCAGGGCAGCTCATGACCTCGCTAGGATGACCATGGCTTCTCGAACCCGGCAACATTTCAAACCCTTCGCCCTAGGAGACAAGGTCTGGTTGGAAGTCAGGAACCTTCACCGCCTTCAAAAGGACCCTAAGTTCCTCCCAAAACGCGAAGGACCATTTGAAATCATTAAGGTTCTTTCCCCCATCACCTACCGGCTGCGCCTTCCAAAGACCTGGAAAATTCACCCCGTTTTCCACGCCTCCCTTCTTTCCCCAGCCAAGGAAACCCTTGTTCACAGTCCGAACTTCCCCCGGCCCCCTCCTGACCATGTAGGCCCTGAAGAAGAATACCTTGTGGATCGAATCCTTCGTCATCAAGGACCCCCGTCCCGACGGCGCTTCCTGATCCAATGGAAAGGGTACACCGCAGAAGACGACTCCTGGGAACCTGAGCGGAACTTAAAAAATTCCAAACTCCTCTTACTCGCCTATAAGAAGTGTCACCCCAAAGACTTCCCTCTTCAGTCCGCTTAACTACCCACCAATGACACCCCACTACACCATGCCCTGCTCTGATGTCCCTGAACTCATTCTTCCTGTACCCCCCAGACTCAGTGGTCCACCACCTCCTGAGTCTGTTACTGATTCTATCCTCGATTCTGTCTCTTCTCTCACCGTCTCCGACAGTTCTGATGGAGAGGTTCACCCCAGTTCAACTCCTCAGCCTAGCCAGCCTACTCCTCATTCTCTGCCTACTAGCGTCCCAAGTATTTCTCCTTCTCCTTCCTACTATACGCCTCCTTCCGTTCTGAACCCCCATGCCATGATCGTCGACGACACCTCCTACCCCGCTTCTCGCATTGCCACACCCGGATGGGGTGACCGACCTGCCATCTCCATCCCTGAGCTCGCCGAACCCCCTGTCCGTCTCGCTGCCTACCTCGGCACTATCGAGGCTGTAGATCTCCCCGAACATGCCCACCAAGTGCGCCCCAATCTTCCCACTGATGCGGAGTCCCGCACCCTCCTCTGATTCCTCCGCGACCCCAGGTATGCTGTCCCTATCGGCGCACACCTTGACTATGGGTCGGCTCTCCACTCCCTTTACCTGGCCACCCTCCAGGTTGCCCGGCTCATAGCACTCGCGCGCGCTCCCTCCACCTCAGCCGATGCCAATGCCACCTTTCGGAATCATACCCTTTCTCACATCCAAATGGAGTTGGAAACCCAACTCCTCCTCGCATTCTACCAGCTCGGCATGTTGGACTTCATGCAGGACCTGGATCGCTACCTCCAGGACCTTGCTCGTTATACCCACCTCAGCTCCGCCTCTGTATCTACCCCCTCGGCATCCTCCTCCGCGCTAAACTCTGAGGAACTCGACGTCATTGAACGCATCGAAGCCCGCTGGACCGGAAACTTCGGCAACACTCCCCTCCCTCCATCTCACCCCCGGTTTCATGAGGCATGCTTCCAATGCCACCGCCTCGGTCACCAGCGTGTCAACTGTGGGGTCTATCAATGTCCGCTATGCCGCTGTTTCCATCCCGGCCATTCTCAGCGGCAGTGCCCTCTGTGCCGCCCTCCTCCGCCACCCTCGCCCTCTACCTCTCCCGCCTCCTCACACTCGTCACACCCCTCCTCGCCCCATCGTTCCTATCACGGCCCCCGCCACACCCACGGGACTCGCCATATGGTCCCCAGCCGCCCTCGCTGCCGCTCCCACTCTCCGGACTTGGACTCCGGGGTGGACAACGACGTTTGGGATGACACCGCCTTCGCCAATGTGACTGGGTCACCTGCTATGGGGGCTTGCGACTTGTGAAGTGTCTGCGCCGGTGCCTTGACCCTCGCGCGGGGGTAATGTTACGTTTTTCCCCTGACTTGTCCTTTCTACTATGCTTTCCTTGACCCTATGATTACCTTTCGCCTCGGACCCCATCGTCTCGCTGTTCGAGCCCCGCCCGACGATATCTTTTCCCGTGTATTATTCATAGCGTTCTTAGACATTCTACCGACTTCCATGCTTTGTAAACGCTGACTCACCATTGTTCCCCAGCATTCTACCAGATTCTATACCTGACTCATCCTTGTTCTGTGGCATTCCATCTAGTGCCATTCGATTACCATGGCTCGCCTATTTAAACCGTAGCACTCGACCTGTAACACTAAGCTTGATCTTCTCAATTCAACGAGTTCTTGCGGACTTCATCTGATCCTCTCGTCTCAGTCTTCGTCCACCCTTCGAGTCCATCTCAAGGGAAGCCCTCTAGTAGCACCACGGCTAGAGGTACTTTGCGTCGTCCAAGCTTCCGACACTCCGTCCGCTTGACTCCTTTGAGATCACGCCTAGCCTACGGCAAAGCGTAACAGGATGCGGGCCCGAAGACTGCAATGGACTACCCACTGTGCAAGCTGTGCACCAAAGTCGGCGTCGCAAGTCAGTGCTTGAGGGGAAAGGGGATGGCGTGTACCCACTGTGGGCACCTCAAGGTCGGCTGCAACAACTTGGGTGGTCGGAACGCGCCGAGGAGGGAGTCGACAATGGCAGTCGTACTCGAGGTGACAAAAGGTATGTGGTCCTGGACTCTGCATAGATAGTCCGGTTTAACTTCTTGTCAGCAGGGAGACCAGTCTGGCCCAAGGCTAAGGCCGGGTCTAGCAAGCGGGTCATGTCGCCCATCAATGTGGACACGGACGACGATATTGAAGAGGAGATGCCTGTCAAGATGAAGGGAAAGGGCAAGGCGGCGACGAAGAAGGCATCCAGAAGGACCGTGGTCCAGAAGAAGTGGGACGAGCTCGCTCGGCGGCTCAACACTGCCAACGCCCGGCTTTTCCAGATTCGGGCCAACTTCAAGGCGTTGAAGGTGGAGCAGGATGGGGTGATGGCGGAAGTGGGCGAGATAGTCGCCGAGTTGGAGGAGCTGGATGTCTAGGGTAGTCCATTCTCGTCATCATCTAGTCCGTCCATGTGTGCAAGTAGTCCGTCGAATGTATCATCTGTCCGGTCTCGAAGTAAAGTGAACGAAAACGTAGTATGAACGAAAGTAAGTAAGAAAAACAGTTACAAAAGGGAATAATACGTGGGATACCACCCAGCTTGGCTTCGTCGGCTTCTTTCATTGTCTATACCTACTGGACTGTCCTCGGTCTTGTGATGGTCTTTGGTATGATGCTCAGTCTATCGTAATTAAGGTGTGTGGTGTCTCGGGACGTGTGCAAAACAAAGTGGGTACATGGGTTAGATACATGGTGAGACACGGAAGGAAGGAAACAGCATAATAGTTTGTTTTATTCGTGGTTTTGTTCTTTTTCTCTTTTTCGGCAGTATATGGTATCGAGTGTCTGTGGTTCGGTTTTTAGTAATTATGAGTGTGTGCGTAGTGTCACCGGTTGAATCCTGGGGTAAAACAGAGGTTGCAACGGTCAATGTGTTGTATGATAAGACTGGTCAAGGATCGATGAAAGTGTATAAGACCGGTTTATAGTCCAGCGCAGCGTTGAATGAACGTAATGATGCGAAACAAGAATGAACTTAAAATAATGAGTGAGCGACGAAGGTAAGCGATACTCCCCCCCCACAGGACTTAGCTGATGGCCTCCCGGCCATAGACCAGTAAGCGGACTAGGTCAAGTGGGATGGGAATGAAGGGATGGGAAAAATAAATCACATCGTGGGTGCAATGGACAAACAAATGGCGACTGCATTCAAAAAGGGGTAAGTATGGCCGAGGAATCATAGTAAGAGGTAAGGTGGCCAGACTGTGCATGGTGAGACGAAAGACCGGAGAGCGAGGCAAAGGATGGTAAGACCGAGTAGTAGAGTAACAAAAATGATAAATGACGTGACCGGGTAGAAAGCAATACCGTCAGTCCAAGGAACATCTGTCCGAGACAAAATGATAGTACGAGTATATGGCAGTGGTGGTGAACGAGTCTGACGTAAATTGGTCGGTGTGGGTGAAATGGTAACGGATGACGATGGTACAGTAGTATACGGCGGTAACGAAATGACAGACGATGAGGATGACGGTAGTCCGGTAGAAAATGAAGACAGCAATGATGACAATGATGGTTCGGCAGGAACGGACGAAGACTGGTGACGAAGTAACGACAAAGAAGATGGGGATGACGAATGTAAAGAAGAATCCAGTAACGATAGACCGGTCGGCGAAAACAATGGTAGTAAAACTGTGACCACGGGGTACTTGGGCATGATAGCCACTGGTGTGACAGGAATGGACATGGATACGGCTGTGGGGGTTACAGATGGTCTTATGTCAGCAACGACGGATCTGGATGAAACAGACTGTGATTCTGGGATCTCCCTCAGGGAGACTGAGTTTGATGATGACGACTCTATGGGAGTCCAGAGGGTAGTCCGAGAGCAATCTACAGAATGGTCAGCATTCAGGATGGTCAGGGACGGGATACTATCGGCTGGATGCGTCAACTGAGCGCATGAGGTAAAAGCTGTCTGTGAAGACTTGGCTGCGTGGATTGCGTCGACGGATGCCCATATACAGGAGCATCCCGGTAGGTGAGGGATCGGCGATTGGTCTGGCAGGTACAGATGGCCGTTCGTGCCTCTGAGGACTTTACCGAAGCAAATGTATTCAACAGCGTGCAGGCAGTTGCAGACGAAGGGTCCCGATGCACCACAAAATGCACAGGTCTGTGAATCGTTAGCGACAGAGTTCGGGTGGGCATTAGCAACGTGTGATGATGACAGGGAACGGGGTCCAGTAGGCGAGACAGATAGTCCGGGTGGTGACAGCGTTAGTCTGGATGACGACAGTGACGATCTTGACGGATGGAGCATGGTCGGCGTTGGTGATCTGAACTGCAAATGACGATCGGTCAGTATAAATTGTGCAGCGGAATAGGAATCTGCCATTGAGGGACAGTCGTCAGGATGGAAGTCTGGTCTGGTTACAGACAGACGAAAGCGGATCTGATTCGTGACGTCAGTAGGAAACGTGCTAATGAAGAGTGAATCTCGTTCGAATTCGGAAATGCATCTGGCAGCGACGAGCAGTGCTGATATCTTGAGGAATGCATGGTAAAACGCTCCTAGGACTTCGATAGTCCAGATAGGTCTAGTCCGGAAGTCCTGGACTATGTTCTGTAAATTGGCTCAGCTGTATCAGTCAGTAGCATCGGTTCCAGGATAGAGTGAAATGATGGCGTCAACGAATGACTTCCATACTCGGGGGACGGCAGTGGCCTCAGGTAGATGCTCCCAGGTCTTGGATTCGTCATAGTCCACATATCTGATGGCGGCGTGGATACGATCTTCGTCGGACAGTTGGGCAAGCAAACCCAATAACTCTATATTCTGTAAAAAGGATCAGATCAGTTTCAGACTGTCACCATCGAACTTCGGTGCGTTTGGTGTTCCTGGAAACGGAATCTGAAACAAGGGGTTAGCCATATTGGATCAGTGGCAGTGCTGATCAGCAGTTTCGGGTAAAGGGGCAAATGCATGAAAACGCAAGGACGCGCCAAGCGGATCAGTGTCAAGACGGTGGTGTACGAAAAAGGAAGGTCTAAAAACAGACTGGCCGGTTATGGGTAGAACGGAATGCAGGGAAGATGAAAACGTCGTGAAAAACTTCTAAAGTTCGGGATGAACAGGTAAAGCAGTCTCGGAAGGTGGGATGTCAGAAAAAGGTGTGACAAGCGGTAGTAGTAAGTCCGAAAACGGCTAAAATGGATGAGGGTCAAGCGAAGGTAAATCAAGGCTCAGATGGATCGGAAAAAAGTCCCTTGGTGTCATTACCTCGGGAGCAGATGAAGAAAAGGACCATGAAAATTTTCTGGGTCACCTCTAGAACCCCCTCATGGTGGGCTCCAGTTGAAGAACAACAAACCTGGCTCCTATGGAGAAGTCCAGGTAGTATGAAAGGTGAGGGGTGTGATGGGTTCGTCCCCAAAGAGGGTTCAAGGCAGAGGTGAAGTGCCAGAAGGGAATGGTCCAGGAGGGAGGATATTCTGGATGTGTGTCCAGAGAAGGGAATGATGGTCTGGTAGTGAGAATGGTAGTCCGATGGTAGATACAATAGTCTGGACACATGAGTCCGAGGGGAGAGCGACATGGAAGACGGCGGAGACGATGATGGCGACGAGTATGTGCGTGCGTGTGTGCATGGAGAGGATCCTTTTTTATCCTCCGAAGTCGAAAAATCTCTTTGAAAACCAAAGGTACAAGACTTTATAGTCTGGGCATTTCCCAGGACTGTCAGGGATAAGGAACACGAACTCTAACTATAAAACGAAGCGAAGGCAATGACAAACAGTAGCGATAAATGATGACGACGAATGAAAGGGGTAAAGATAACTACTTGTAAGTGGTATGAAAGGAGACCGATGAAGACCGAACAAAAGGACTAATAGACCGGACTGGACTAACCAAGGACTAAGAGACCGGGTGAGGAAGGATGGACCAGACTAGGTAGACGATGCCCAGATGGAGTGTATACAATGAGGGATAGTCTGTAGGATGTGGTGGATCGATGGAATACGACACTAGAGATATACGAGTCTCTACACTGACCACCACCAATCTCCACCTTGTGGAGAGCCACAGAACCCACTGCTGAATCCTCAGAATCATCAGACTCAGAAGTCTCCACTGAAGGCTCTGATAACCCTGACATCGACCTAGAACTACGTTCTCCCTCCGCGGAAGCAGAATCCCAAGAACTCGCTCAGTTACTGTCTCATCAGCTATCGGCTGAAGCAGTTATCCCTCGTAGCCCCACCCCACCGTCACCGACTCCGATCACTCAAAGTGGTCGCATCTTCCCAGCCATGGCACCACCCACTGCCCAGCCCCAGACTCCCGTTATGGGAACCAAGCCCATGGAAATCCATCTTGGTGTCCCAGAGGACTTTGATGGAAACCTCACAAAAGTGAAGCCTTGGCTCCACTTGGTACAATTGTACCTGTCTATCAATGCAGAAATCTACAACAACGATGCTAGGCATATCACCTATGCTCTCTCCTTCATGAAGAAAGGCACAGCCTCTACGTGGGCTGATACCTTCCGAGAATCCAAGATCTCTGGCGGAGGCTTCTCATTAGGGAAGTGGTCCAACTTTGTCGCCGACTTTGAGGGAGTTTTCTCTCACTCAGAATTGGTTACCAACACGCTCATGTGGCTTGCCACCAAGCGAATGATCCAAGGAAAGAAGGGCGAGTTTTCCCCTTCTTTGGCTAGCTACACTACCCAGTTTAGGTCCAAGGTATCTGTCGCAGGAGTAACCAATGACTCGGTGCTGGTATCCTACTACTCTGTGGGTATACCCAAAGATCTGATGTTCGATGTTCTCCAGATGGAGAAACCCCCTACTAAGATCGATGACTGGTACAAGAAGGTCGCCCTCTTCGATTCCCACCGCCAACGAGCTCGTGGGATTGTGCAGCAACACAAGAGGTCAAGCACGCCGTATGTACCTACTCACTCCAAGAAGGAAGAAAAGGATCCCGATGCTATGGACGTCAACACTGTCCATCTTCCCCCTAAGCTCACTGAAGCCGAAAGGCAGAAGTGCTTCAAGGAAGGCCATTGCCTCTGATGCTGCCAGACCAGTCATATGGCAAAGGAGTGCAAGACCTATGATGCCCCCAAGAATCCCAAGAAAGCCCGAAAGGTCAAGAAGGACGATGTCCCAGAGCTAGCCGACTGCGAAGATGATGATGATGAAGTCAAGTCGGTAGCTAGAATCTCCTTCTCCCAAAAGGATTTTTAGAATGGAGGACCATGTCAACATGGACTCCTCCTAGATGTGCCAATGTACTTGTATCTGAGACTCACAAATCCATGCAGATCCCAGTCCAACTCATAGTACCAGTGCACTCCCTCAAAGCCATTGACACCCATGCCCTGATTGACAGTGGTGCTGATATCTCTTGCATAGACTGGGACTTCATGCAAAAATACAAGCTTCCCCTCACTCGACTCTCGAAACTGATCCCTGTTTGGAACGTCGACCAATCTCAACAATGCCCATGGAGCCATTCGGTTCACATGCACCCTCTATGCTAATACTGGAGGAATCACTCAGAAAGTTCTCTTCCATGTCATGTCCTGTGGAAGCGAGAACGTTATCCTCGGCCTCCCCTGGCTCCGCTCCATGAATCCAACGATCAACTGGATCAAACAAATGATTGACATCCCAGAAAACTGTGATCAATCCAAGGTCCTTTTTCAGGAACACAATGTCACTACCTCTGAGTATAGCGATAGATTCAAGCGACCTAGCTTCAACTGGACACCTCCATGCCAAGTCAAAGTCAACTGCATTGACCACGCCCGCCTTTATGAATATCTTGACGAAGAATTGGAGAACGAGTTCTGCCAGCATGCACATGACCACTACCATATCGGTTGGATCCAATGGTGTGGATCCCAATTCTACCCTCTAGGTTCTCCAGTCATTGCCAAGATTACTTCGACCATGCAGCTCACACAGGCCGAATTCAACAAGAAACCCAAGGTCACCCTCCCGGCGGAGTATGAGCAGTTCTGAAAGGTGTTTGAGGAATGACCTATCAGACAGCTTCCACCGGAACGACCCTACGACCATGAGATTAACCTTAAAGAAGGCTTCAAACCAAAGATCAGCAAGTTATACCCACTATCACCATGAGAACACAAGGCCACCAAAGCCTTCCTAGAAGAGAACCTCCAGTCCAGTGCTATCTGACCTTCAAATTCCCCCCAAGCATCCCCTTTCTTCTTTGTCCAGAAGAAAGAACTTGACCCTAATGGTAACCCCAAGCTAAGACCTTGCATGGACTACCAAAAACTCAATGACCAGACGATTTGAGATGCATATCCCCTATCCCGCATCGAAGACCTCATCAACAAAGTACAAGATGCTAAGGTCTTCACCAAGTTCAATGTCCGATGGGGTTACAACAACGTTCACATCAAAGAAGGACACCAATGGAAAGGCACCTTCCTGACTCACAAGGGCCTCTTCGAACCCATGGTTATGTTCTTCGGAATGATGAACTCCCCCACCACATTTCAACGATTCATGAATGATTCGTTCAGGGATATGATCTCCGAAGGATGGCTCATCATTTATATGGACGACCTCCTCATTTTCTCCCCAGATGAACAACTCCACATCAAATGAACTAAGAGAGTCCTTCAATGAATGGAAGAACTTGACCTCCACCTCTGACTGTCCAAATGTGCCTTCGCCACAGAACAGGTGGACTACCTTGGAATGATCCTCTCCCCAGGGAAACTCGCCATGGATCCCGTTAAGCTCGATGGTATTACGTCCTGGCCTGCCCCGACCTCAGTGAAGGAAGTCCGGTCTTTTCTAGGATTTGCCAACTACTATTGGCAATTCATCCCAGACTACTCCACCATCGCTCGTCCCCTCATAGATCTCACCAAGAAAACCCAGCCTTGGTGCTGGGACCCGCCCCAAGACACCACGTTCCTCCAGCTTAAGGAACTCTTTCTTTCCAAACCCATCCTTAGACTCCCCAACCCTAGCGCTCCTTTCGCCATCACGACCGACGTCTCTGGTGTGGCCATGGGTGGCATTCTTTTACAGACCGATGAGAATGGTGCCTGGCACCCATGCTCATATCTTTCCCAGTCGTTCTCTCCAGCTGAACGAAACTATGACATTCACGATCATGAGCTCCTCACAATTATCTGTGCCCTGAAGTCGTGGCGTCATCTCCTTCATGGTTTCTGCACCTCAATCCAAGTATTCACGGATCACAAAAACCTTACCTATTTCTGTGCCCCACAGAACCTTAACCGCAGGCAAGCCCATTGGTTGCTCGACCTCATGGACTTTGACTATAAGATGATTCACGTCCCTGGATCCCTCCTCGCCAGGCCTGACGCATTGTCTCGCCGACCTGATTTCCTCGCCCATGTGCCAGACAACACCCAGACGACTCTCCTTCCGGACTCTATCTTTGTCTGGCTCATTGACTCGGCACTGCGTGATCATATTAAGACCATGTCCCAGAGTGACCCCCTCTTTCTCCAAACACTCCAGGCCTTCGACAGCTCCATTCCCACTGCCTTCCGCTCCTGCCTTAGCGATTGGCAGCTCCATGAAGGCATCCTCACTTACCAGGGACGTGTCTACATTCCCCTGGTTGCCGGCCTGCAGCAATCCATTCTCCAACATTGTCATGATCACGAGTCTGCTGGTCACCCTGGTTTCCTCAAAACTTGACAACTTGTGGCAAGCGAATTCTGGTGGCCTGGTTTAGCCCAGTACGTTCACAAATATGTCGAGGGTTGTGCGCTCTGCCAGCAGCACAAGGTCAACACCCACCCCACGACCCCTCCGCTCATGCCTAACAAGTCCACCGCCACCCGGCCGTTCCAGCAGATCTCGTGCAACATGATCACAGACCTGCCCGAGTCCAACAGTTTCACAGCTGTTATAGTCTGGGCCAACTATGCATCTTTGAAGGGGGCTATTTTCTGCCCTACCACTAAAACCGCCATGGCAGAGAATGTCGCCGTTCTCTATTTTAAGAAGGTTTACCCCAGATTCGGCCTTTATGAGAAGATCATCTCAGATCGAGGTCTGCAGTTCGCTTCTCGCTTCACAAAAGAACTCAGTAGGCTTCTTGGATGTTCCCTTGTGTTATCCACCACGTATCACCCCCAGACTGATGGGGAGACTGAACGGATCAATCAAGAACTCAAGACCTATCTATGGATCTTTGTGGGAAGCAACCCCACCACGTGGGCTGATCGGCTGATCCATGCCGAATTCACTCACAATCACTGCCCCCATTCTGTCACCAGCAAGTCCCCATTCTACTTGATGATGGGATATGAACCCACACCAATCCCCACCGTCCTCCCACTTACGGATCTTCCTGCCATGGAAGACCACATCAAGGAACTTACCACGGCTCGCCAAGAAGCACTAGCTGCGCATGAATTGGCTAGGCAAATTATGGCTTCTCGAAACAAAAAGAATTTCACCCCGTTCAAAAAAGGTGATCAGATCTGGCTTGAAGCCAGGAATTTGAAACACAACCTGACTCACCCAAAGTTTGCACCAAAACAAGAAGGCCCTTTTACCATCACTAAGGTATTGTCTCCAATCATGTACCAACTCTGCCTCCCCAAGATGTGGAAAATACATCTGGTCTTCCACACCTCTCTCCTCACCCCATACAAGGAAAACTCCGTGCATGGCCCCAACTTCCCATCACCCCCACCTGATCTTATCAATGGGGAAGAACAGTACAAAATTGAAAAGATCGTATGACACTAGGGCTCCACTGCCACTCGACAATTCCTGGTCTGATGGCATGGCTTCACTGCCACCAACGACACCTGGCTCCCCGAACGGGAGTTTAAACATGCGCAAACGGTCCTGCGAAACTATAAGAAGCTTCATCCCAAGATCTTCTCTCCTTAGAACTCAACGCGCTGTAGAGGTTGGAACCTCTGTAGGCTTGTAATCCCCTGTATCCATCCATCCCACACAGTCCTATCGCAGTCCAAGTCCACTAATTCCAGTCCGGAGTCCTGGTTTTCAGTCCGATGTTTTTGTTTTCAGTCCGATGTTTTCAGTCCGACGTTCGGTCCAGAATTTTTGATATGAAGCTTCGGACTTCTTTCCTTCACTTCAGGTCCATTCCTGACATCCTTTAGAACCTTACCTATCGCTTGATAACCTTCTCTGTCACTTCCGGACCGCTTCCAGGATCGCATTCCCTTCTTAGGACTTATTCCTGTTTGTTTCGTACATTGTTTAGTCACGCTCCGGACTGCTCCAGACTACTTAAACCATGTATCTAGGATTACCCAGGGGAGTTTTCCTTCGGTGGATCTCTCACCATCGTCATTGTCACTGTCCATATCATCTATCGCTGTTCCATCCGTTCCAACTGAGTTTTCCTCCCGTGGATCTCTCACCATCGTCTATCGTCACCGTCTGTATTGTCTATTGCCGTTCTGTCCATCGTTCATCGCCACCACGTCCATTCCGCACATTTACAAGTCCATTCCACTCATTCCGGAAGTCCGGAATCATCATTTTCAGTCCGGATTACCTTCGGACTCATCATTAGCTGGTTAGGACCACTTCGAAGTACTCCTACTTACCTTCCTTCACCATAGAACCCCTTTAGGGACGAACCTTTCGTACCCTTCTTACCTAGGAGTGCTTTCTGCCACCCGGAGCACTTCACTGTTTTACAGCGCTGGTCTCTACATGAGCATCACCAACCAAGTCTACCCTACATCACATTCTCCTAGCATGTCTTACTCCCCGTCCACTGAGTCCTCCCTTACTGAGTCCACGTTCACCAACTCTGCTCTCCCCTCACTTGAGGGAGTCAATGAATCTTCCCCACTTGCCTGGAAACTCTCCGTTCCCACCATTCACCCTCCAATGGTCCTCGCCGATGAATGTTCCAGCAATATTGCCACTCCTGGCTGGAACACCAGCCCCCTCCCATGGCCCTCTGTCCTCGATGAGGAAGAGAAGCCCAAGACGATCCTCTCTGTCAACATACCCCGCTTCACCTACACTCTTCGGTCTGACCCACTATCATGCAAGTCCAGATGCCTCCTCCAAACCCACCTTCGCGATTCCCGCCTGGCCACTACCATGCAGGCCCATTTAGACATAGATTCCCCTTTAGAATCATTGTACTTAGCCTTTTTACAGGTCTCATGTCTTGACCCCATTGCCTCTTTCACCTCTGCCAATGCCCAGTCAGAGTTCTTCTCCACCCAACTCCGTCTTATAGCCCGCCACATCCACTCCTACCTCCTGTCCGCTATGCACCAGCTCAACATGCTGGATTTTGTCGCCAACATCGAACGATATTCCCAGGACCTAGCCAAAGCTGGCCTCCCAGCTCCCCCTGTTAGACCAACCCTCCCAGTCGAAGCCATCCTTGTCCCTTCACCAGCTAAGCCCCTCACCCTGACGCCATCTGCGTCATCTTCTCCACTATCCCCCAGCAAGGTTGCCCTCATCGACCGTCTCAAGAGGGATCATTTAATGAATGAGGGGGAGATCAGTCTGTCGGCTGACCACCCCTTATACAACGCATCCTGCTTTCACTGTCACCGCCTTGGACACTGGCGCATTGACTGCCCAGAATACAAGTGCCCATTCTGTCTCCACATGCGGCCAGGACACATCCAGAACCAGTGCCCACTCCAACATCGTCCCCACCCCACAACCCCATCCTCATCCTCATCTGGCTCATCTCACTTGTCCCATTCTGCATGAAGGTTGCACCGTCCGCGACCTCGCCCACTCACATCCCGAATTCAGGATGAGCCGGAGGTCAACTATACAGATGATGTGTGGGACAATACAGCCTACGCCAACGTCACAGGTTCCCCCAACGGGGGCTACATCGACCTTTAGTAATCCTCAAGTGGCATTGAGGAGCGTAAGAGGGGGGTAATGTTACAACTTGACCTGGCCCCGTTATTTTCTTTTCTTTCTTTTTACTAAGTCTCAGCGGATCACTATCTGCTTCGTCTGGCATTACCCAGACCCCTATCTCACGGCACGTAGGTCATTATCTCACGGACCGTATGCTACCTTTCATTTCTGACTAATGACCCCGCTGTCATTGTCACTTCAGGTCGTTCCAACCGCTTCTCTGTTTCATGATAATCATTGACTGACAGCTGCTTCTGATCGACGCTGATCAACAGATCCATAGCAGATATGACTCATTCTGACTCTACCTGAGTCCCTCCATTTCCCCAAGTCATGTCTCTCTTGTATCCATATGTTTCCATGTGTTCCAATGCGTTCTATAACATTCCATGGCTCTTGTATTTAAACCGTAGTCTCTACACATTGTATTCCCCAAGCTAGAGCTACTCAATCATATTCTTGAGATAACTCCTATGCTCGATCTCCCAAGACCAGGATAAGACTCATCCTCATCAGACTCATTGATCCCTTCAATGCTGAGCATGCTCTTCATGAGCAGATACCTCACGAGAAGGTCCTCGTCGCACCGTAGCATCCAGTACACCAGTGTTCCTCAGCCTTAGTCCTCACATTTGAGTCTATGCTCGACCCTACCTGGGCCAAGTGTAACAAATGCACCCATCCTTACCACATCAAAGCAATTTTTCCTCCAGATCAGAGAAATACAAAAACTACAAACATTGTTTTCACTGAAGTACTTAGAGGATTAGTTTAACCTATTGATTTTTTTTTCCTTTTG
>JBBPSV010000428.1:0-18804 GCA_038093795.1 Retiboletus fuscus
CCCCGGGGTGGAACACTGAACCCCTTCCTTGGCCCTCTGTCCTCGAACAGGAAGAGAAGCCAAAAACCATCCTATCTGTTAACGTACCTCGATTCGCATATACCCTCCGCTCCGACCCATTATCTTGCGAGTCGGGGAGACTCCTCCAGACCCGACTCCGCAACTCCCGTCTGGCTGCCACCATGCAAGCCCACTTAGATGTAGACTCCCCTCTCGAATCTCTTTACTTAGCTTTTTTACAGGTCTCTCGCCTCGACCCCATCGCTTCCTTCACCTCCGCAAATGCCCAGTCGGAGTTCTTCTCCACCCAGCTCCGTCTTGTAGCCCGCCGCATCTGCTCGTACCTCCTGTTGGCCATGCACCAACTGGACATGCTAGACTTCGTCGCTGACATTGAACGCTATTCACAGGATCTTGCAAGGGCTGGTCTCCCTCTCCCACCCGTTCGACCTTCCCTCCCAGTCGAAACCATTCTGGTTCCCTCCCCCGCCGAGCCCATTGCTCCGACGCCGTCCGCATCGTCTTCCCCGCTGTCCCCTAGCGAGGTGAACCTCATCGACAGACTCGAGTGGGTCCATCTTATGAACGAAGGTGAGATCAGTCTCAGCCCTGATCACCCCCTCTACAACGCATCCTGTTTTCACTGTCATCGTCTTGGACACTGGCGCATTGATTGCCCAGAGTACAAGTGTCCATTCTGTCTTCGCATGCACCCCGGACACATCCAGAACCAGTGTCCGCTCCGTCCCCGTCCCCGTCCCGCCACCCCGTCCTCATCCTCTCAATCTTCCAGTTCTTCCTGCTCGTCGCGACGGTCGCACCGTCCGAGACCTCGCCCGCTTGCATCTCGCATCCAGGACAAGCCGGAGCTCGATTTTACAGATGACGTATGGGACGACACGGCGTACGCTAATGTCACCGGATCCCCCAACGGGGGCTACATCGACCTCTAATTGTCCTCAAGTGGCATTGAGGAGCGTAGGAAGGGGGTAATGTTACGAGTTGACCTGGCCCCGTTTATTTCTTTTCTTTATTTTACTTAGCCTAGCCTCGATGGATAGCTATCCATCTCGTCTGGCCTTACCCAGACTACTCCCGCGCAGTATGTAGGTCGATACTCCCACGGACTGCATCTTCTTTCATTTCCGACTAATGACCCCGCTGTCATGGTTGCTTCAGGCCGTTCCGGCCACTTCTTCGTTTCACGATAATCTTTGATAGACAGCTGCTTCTGATCGACACTGATCGACAGATCCGCAGCGGATGTGACTCGTTTCGACTCCTCCCGAGTCCCTCCGCTTCCCCGAGTCACATCTCCCTTCATCCCGCATCAACCCGTCCTTTCTACGGGCTTCCATGACGTTCCACGACTCTCGTATATAAACCGTAGTCTCTACACTTGTATTCCCTAAGCTAGAGCTACTCAATCCTACCCTTGAGATAACTCCTACGCTCGATCTCCCAAGACCGGGATAAGACTTGTCCTCTTCGGACCCATCGAACCCTTCGACGCTGAGCGTGCTCTTCGTGAGCAGATACCTCGCCCGAAGGTCCTTAGTAGTACTGTAGCGTCGAGAACGCTGGTACTTTCTCAGTCCTAGAATCCCTTTGAGTCTACGCTCGACCCTACCCGGGCCAAGCGTAACAAGATCTGGGATAGCGAACAACGTTTGGTAATACAGGCATCTGCTTTATTACCAAACAATCCACTCCACTGGTTTCAGTATGTGTTGATTACTCCAAATGGAGGGATCAAGTCATTACAAGATGTGAAGAATTACGATCTGTGGCATATGCATTTCGGGCACACATCTAAAAATGCCCTTCATCATGCACACCTCTCTACCAAGGGTGTACTGCTCTTCCCATCACCACCCACGTCATATCCTCCTTGTCTGGGTTGCGCTATGGGAAAGATGCATGAACAAGAACTACCTGCCTCATCCAAGAGAGCCACCACTCTACTCAGAGAGATCCACACTGACCTCATTGAACTGCCGACTTTGTCATGGATCAAGGCCAAGTGGATCATGACCTTTATTGATGATTACTCTGGCTTTGCTGCTTGTGCTTTCATCGCACGTAAGTCAGATGCCTCCACCTGTTACACTTCGCCGTGGGCTAGGCGCGGTCTCAAAGGAGTCAAGCGGTCAGAGTGTCGGAAGCTTGGACAACGCAAAGTACCTCTAGCTGTGGTGCTACTAGAGGGCTTCCCTTGAGGTTAACTCGAAGGGTAGACGAAGGCTGAGAGGATCAGACGAGGTCCGCAAGAACTCGTAGGATTGAGAAGATCAAGCTTAGGGTTACGGGTCGAGTGCTACGGTTTAAATAGACGAGCCGTGGTAATAGATTGGAACAGAATAGAATGTAATAGAACGATGATGAGTCAGATATAGAACTTGGTGGAATGCTGAGGAACATTGGTGAGTCAGCGTTTACAAAGCATAGAAGTCGAAAGAATGATCAAGAACTTTATGAGTAATACAAGAGTAAAAGATGTCGCTGGGCGGGGTCCGAACGGCGAGACAATATAGTGCTAAGCGACAGTAAGGGGCGAAAGGGGAGCATAGGATCAAGGTCAAGGACAGCGTAAGGACGAAACAGGGGAAAAACGTAACAAAACGTAACATTACCCCCCCATGAGGGTCAAGGCACCGGCGCAGACACTTTACAAGTCGCAAGCCCCCATAGCAGGCGAACCGGTCACATTGGCGAAGGCAGTGTCGTCCCAGATGTCGTTGTCCACCCCGGAATCCAAGTCCGGAGAGTGGGAGCGGCGGCGAGGGCGACTGGGGACCATACGCCTAGTCCCGCGGGTGCGGCGGGGACCGTGGTAGGAACGATGGGGAGAGGAAGGGTGTGACGAGTGCGAGGAGGCGGGAGAGGTAGAGGGCGAGGGCGGCGGAGGAGGGCGGCGCAAAGGGCACTGCCGCTGAGAGTGGCCGGGACAGAAACAGCGGCAAATCGGGCACTGATAGACCCCACAGTTGACACGCTGATGACCGAGGCGGTGGCACTGGAAGCAGGCCTCATGAAATCGAGGATGAGATGAGGGGAGGGGGGTGTTGCCAAAGTTGCCCGTCCAGCAGGCTTCAATACGCTCAACAACGTCGAGCTCTTCAGAGTTTAGTGCTGAGGAGGACGCAGAGGGGGTAGACGTAGAGGCAGAGCCGAGATGGGTGTATCGTGCGAGTTCCAGGAGGTAACGGTCCAGGTCGCGCATGAAGTCAAGCATGCCTAGTTGATAAAAAGCAAGGAGGAGTTGGGTTTCCAACTCCATCTGGATGTGAGAGAGGGTGTGGTTACGAAAGGTGGCCGTGGCATCAGCGGAGGCAGAGGGAGCGTGAGCAAGTGCGGTGATCCGGGCGACCTGGAGGGAGGCAAGATATAGGGAATGGAGGGCGGATCCATAGTCGAGGTGTGCGCCGATAGGGACAGCGTACCGGGGGTCGCGGAGGAATCGAAGGAGGGTGCGGGATTCCGCGTCGGTCGGGAGATCGGGACGTACCCGATGGGCATGCTCGGGGAGGTCCACGGCTTCGATGGTGCCAAGATAGGCGGCAAGACGGACGGGGGGTTCGGCAAGCTCTGGGATAGAGATGGTGGGTCGGTTGCCCCAACCAGGGGTGGCAACGCGGGACGTGGGGGAGGAGGTGTCATCGACGATCATGGCGTGAGAGTTTAGGACGGAAGGAGGCGTATAGTAGGAATGAGGAGTAGAAACACTTGTGATGCTAGCAGGCACAGAATGAGGAGTAAGCTGGCCAGGCTGAGGAGTTGGACGGGGGTGAATCTCTCCATCGGAATCATCAGAGACGGTGAGAGAAGAGACAGAAGCAAGTACAGAATCAGTAACAGACTCTGGAGGCGGTGAACCACCGAGTCGGGGGGGTGTAGGAAGAATGAGTTCGGGAACATCAGAGCAAGGCATGGTGCGATGGGGTGGAGTTGGTGGATGGTTAAGCGGACTGGGGAGGGAAGTCTCTCGGGTGACGCTTTTTATAGGCGAGGAGGAGGAGTTTGGAATTCTTCAGGTTCCGCTCGGGTTCCCAGGAGTCGTCTTCAGCGGTGTATCCTTTCCATCGGATCAGGAAACGCCGTCAGGATGGTGGTCCCTGATGACGAAGAATCCGGTCCACGAGGTACTCTTCTTCAGGGCCAACGTGGTCAGGAGGGGGCCGGGGGAAGTTCGGACCATGAACAAGGGTTTCCTTGGCAGGGGATAGAAGAGAGGCATGGAAAACGGGGTGAATTTTCCAGGTCTTGGGAAGACGCAGTCGGTAAGTGATGGGGGAAAGAACCTTAACGATTTCAAATGGTCCTTCGCGCTTTGGGAGGAATTTGGGGTCTTTTTGAAGGCGATGGAGGTTCCTGGCCTCGAGCCAGACCTTATCTCCTAGGACGAAGGGTTTGAAATGCTGCCGGGTTCTGGAAGCCATGGTGGCTCTAGCGAGTTCATGGGCTGCCCTGGCTTCGTCTCTGGCTCTGGTGAGCTGGGCGAGGCGGAGTTCTACGGCGGGGAGTTTGGAGGGCGAAAGGATGGAGGGAAGAGGTTTAGGTTCGTAGCCCATTTGGAGGAAGAACGGGGATTGATTGGTGACAGAGTGGGGACGGTGGTTATGGGCAAATTCGGCAAAGGTCAGGAGTTCAGTCCACGAGGTGGGGTTGTCTCTGCAGAAAATCCGGAGATAAGTTTCTAGTTCTTGATTTGTTCGTTTGGTTTGGCCGTCAGTTTGGGGATGATAAGCGGTGGATAAGCGGAGGTCGTAGTTCAGAATACGTCCCATTTCCTTGGCAAAAGCCGAAGCAAACTGGGGACCTCTGTCGGAGATGACACGATCGAAGAGTCCGAAACGTCGGTAGACCTTGTGGAAGTAGAGGGACGCGATGTTGGCTGCCGAGGCGGTTTTTGTGGTGGGGCAAAATACCGCACCCTTGAAGGCTCGATCCACCCAGACGACTATCGAGTCTTTTCCGTCCGAGATTGGGAGGTCGGTGATCAGATCTACCGTGATGTCTTGGAAAGGATGGGATGCAGAAGTAGGAATGGGAGTCAAAGGTGGGGAACCGGGATGGGTATTAGTCTTGCACTGTTGGCAGGTCGCACAGCCTTCTACATAATTGCGGACAAACGATGCTAGGCCAGGCCACCAGAATTCGGCAGAAACTAGCTGGCGGGTTTTGAGATATCCCGGGTGTCCAGCGGATTCATGGTCATGGCATCGTTGTAAGATCTAACGCCTGAGATCTCCTTCTGGGGGAACGTACACGCGGTCTTGGTAAGTGAGTATCCCCTCTCGATTCTGCCAATCAGAAAGTCGGGAACGGAACGCGGTTGGGATGTGTTCATCCACTGCTTGGAGCGAGGTCAGGGCGAATGGATCAGTAGCAGAGGCGGAGCGAATTTTGGAGGAGAGGGCGACGTCGATGACGTTGACGAAAAGAGATGGGGGAAGTAGGGTTACGAGGGAGTTGTCTGAGGCATCTTTAGGAAAGTGGTCCATGCGCCGGGAGAGGGCGTCGGGGCCAGCCAGTTGGGACCCAGGGACGTGGATCAATTTGAGGTCAAAGTCTGCTAGGTCTAGTAGCCAACGGGCCTGTCGTCGATTTAGGGTGTGGGGTTCTCGGAAGTAAGTGAGGTTTTTATGATCAGTAAACACTTGGACCTGGTGGGGGGATCCACGCAAGTAGTGGGACCAAGCTCTGAGCGCTCGGAGAACGGCTAAGAGTTCCCGATCGTGGATGTCGTAGTTTCGCTGGGTGGAGTCGAAACTTTGAGAGAGATAGGAACAGGGGTGCCAATCACTGTTGGGGTCTGCCTGAAGGAGGATTCCCCCCGAGGCATAGAGGGAGGCATCGGTGGCAATAGCGAAGGGGGCGGAGAGGTCTGGGACCCGGAGGACCGGCTGGGAGGCGAATCTTGCTTTAAGGAGGTCGAATGCAGATTGACAGGCGTCGCTCCAAGACCAGGCGATTGACTTCTTGGTGAGGTCGATGAGAGGTCGGGCGATGGTAGAGTAGTTGGGGATGAATCACCGGTAAAAGTTGGTGAAACCTAAGAAAGACCGAACGTCTTTTACTGAGATGGGAGTGGGCCAGTGAGCGATCCCATCCAATTTGGTGGGGTCCATGGCGATCTCGTCCGGACGGATGATCATCCCAAGGTATTCAACCTCATCTCGGTCAAAGAAGCATTTTTCTGGTTTTAGGTGAAGGTGGAGGTCCTCCATTCGTTGTAACACTCGATGGGTGCATTCGGTGTGGGTCTGTTGGTCGGGAGAGAAAATGAGGAGGTCGTCCATATAGATAAACAGCCATCCCTCGGCGATGAGGTCCCTGAATGAGTCGTTCATGAACCGTTGGAACGTGGGGGGGGAATTGGTGAGTCCAAAGAACATGACGTTCGGTTCGAACAGCCCTCGATGTGTAATAAAGGCTGCTTTCCACTGGTCTCCTTCCTTAATGCGAACGTTGTTATATCCCCACCGGACGTCCATCTTGGTGAATACTTTTGCTCCCCGAATTCGATCCATGAAGTCCTGGAGAAGAGGAAGGGGGTATGCGTCCCGAATGGTTTGTTCGTTCAGGCGCCGATAGTCCTGGCAAGGTCACAAGCCTGGCTTCTGCCCAGGCTGGGCTTTCTTTTTGACGAAGAAGAAAGGGGAGGCTTGTGGGGATTTCTAGGGGGAGATTTTACCGGAGGCTAGGTTCTCATCAATGAATTTGTCGGTTGCTTGCCGTTCATCGGCCGACAAAGGATAAATCTTAGCAATTCGAGGAATGAAGCCCTCCTTGAGGTTGATGGCATGGTCGTAGGGTCTGGATGGGGGAAGTACGTTAGCCGCCTCCTCAGCAAAGACCTCTTTATATCTAGCGTATTCCTCGGGGAGGGGGGAAGCGATTGGGGTGTCTGGGGAGAGAGCGAGGCTAGAGGCGATGGAGAGGTGAGAGATTACTGGGGCCGGGATGAACCGTGATCCACAACGAATGATCCGATTAATGGTATACTGGTCGTGGGCACGGGTAAGGAAGTCGCATTCGTCTTCCCATCCATTGTATGCGTATAGGCATTCGTCCTGGACGGAGTTAACGAAGACATGGCGTGGTGGAGGTCGAGGGGGGACAAGGAGTTTCTCCTGTCGTAAGTAGGCTCCTTGATGGAGGGAGAAGAGGAGTTTCGATTCGTCGGTGGTTTCGGCAATTTGAAGAGTTCTCTTTGCCCAGTCGATGGTTGGGTTGGCCTTCCGTAGCCAAGGGAGTCCAAGAAACAAGTTATCCTTGCTTAGGTGCATCACGTGGCAGGTAATCTGGTGAACGAGGCCTTCGGTAGAGACGAAGAGATTGGCGATATAGCGGATGGCCCCTTTGGTATTGGTGGTTCCATCGGCATTCTTGGCGTGGACCGGGTGGTCGAGTTTGGTCAGGGGAATCTTATGCTTCTTAGCGAATCCCCAATCAATGCAGCAGACATCAGCTCCGCTGTCAATCAGGGCTCGGGTCTCAACAGTTTGCAAGGTGTGCGAGGGAACGATAACTTGTACTGGGATTTGCATGGAGTTGGTAGTAGAAGTTACAGATACCGAGGCACTAGGGGACATAGACGTTGTGGCAGGTCCCCGCTTTAAAAACCCTGGGAAAAGGAAACCCTTCTAACTGCGACTCCTTCCTCGTCTTCGTCAGCGTCGTCAGGGATCTCTTCTAGCTTTGGAAGGTCAGAGGTAGCGACTGCTTTGACCGCTGGTTTCTTTCCCTTAGAGAACTTGGGGCAGTTGGTGGAAAGATGTCCGCCCTCACGGCAACGGAAACAGAGATTGTTCTCGACACATCGTTTTCGTTCAGCTGGGGTAAGCTTTGGAATGGGGGTGGTGCATACGGCGTCGACATCCATGGCGTCAGGATCAGGAGGAGCAGTTTTCGGGGTAGAGTGGAATCCATGGAAGACCTTCCCACTCCCTCGTTTAGCCAGGTCTCTTGCTCGTTCCTTCATAGCAGCGAAGTGGGCGGCCTTGGTGTACCAGTCTTCAATTTTGTCGGGGGGTGTTTCCATGCTCTGGATTTTCCACATGAGAGGTTCTGGAATTCCAATAGCGTAGTAGCTGATAAGGACGTTGGCATCAGTGACCTTAGAGATGGCGACGTGGTTTTGGAAACGGGCTGTGTATTCAGTGAGCGAGGGGGTGTAGTCTCCGTGCCTATTTTTGACCATCTTGGTCGTGGCAAGCCAGTGAAGGCTGGAAGTGATAGTGTCTTTTCATACGAAGGATTTGGAGAAAGAGTCGCAAAAGTCGGCGAAAGTTCCAAGGTTTAGCGTAGCCTGAGCAAGGATCTTCTGTCGGTAGGTGGCGGCCCAGACCTTGGCCGATCCCTTCTTCATGAAGGATAGTGCATAGGCTACCTTCTTGGCGTCAGTGTCGTAGACTTCGGAGTTTACCGCGAGATAGAAGGTGACGGTTCCGAGCCAATCTTCGGCTTTGGCAAAGGATCCATTGAAATCTTCAGGGGTTCCAAGACGGAGTTCAGTGGGTTTGGTGGTTGGTGCTGCCAGCATAGTTGGCTGTGGAGGGGCGATTGGTGGCAGCGGGTATGAGAGGGGGAATCCTCCGAAGGGAGGGTTGCGAACTCGGGGGGTTGGTGAGGGTGGAGTCGGTTCTCTAGGAATGGTAAGCTCGGAAGAGAACCGGTGTCGAAGGGTGAGTTCTTCCTCAGGTCCGAAGAGAGTGTCGAGATCTAGGTCCGGGTTGGTATCCGGGGATGACGCAGTATCTTGGGGAGCTTCCGACTCTGATAGGTCGGTGGGTGGAGGTTCTCGTGGCCTAGACCAACGAGGATCAATGGTAGGTCGTTGGGACGCAATGGTGGTTCAAGGATTCGAGGGATCTGCTCACGGAGAGCACGCTCGAGAATCAAGGGGGTATTGGAGCTACAACAGAGGTAGTCCACACGAGATCGAAGCTTGATCTTTTGTTACGCTTCACCGTGGGCTAGGCGCGGTCTCAAAGGAGTCAAGCGGTCAGAGTGTCGGAAGCTTGGACGACGCAAAGTACCCCTAGCCGTGGTGCTACTAGAGGGCTTCCCTTGAGGTTAACTCGAAGGGTAGACGAAGGCTGAGAGGATCAGACGAGGTCCGCAAGAACTCGTAGGATTGAGAAGATCAAGCTTAGGGTTACGGGTCGAGTGCTACGGTTTAAATAGACGAGCCGTGGTAATAGATTGGAACAGAATAGAATGTAATAGAACGATGATGAGTCAGATATAGAACTTGGTGGAACGCTGAGGAACATTGGTGAGTCAGCGTTTACAAAGCATAGAAGTCGAAAGAATGATCAAGAACTTTATGAGTAATACAAGAGTAAAAGATGTCGCTGGGCGGGGTCCGAATGGCGAGACAATATAGTGCTAAGCGACAGTAAGGGGCGAAAGGGGAGCATAGGATCAAGGTCAAGGACAGTGTAAGGACGAAACAGGGGAAAAACGTAACAAAACGTAACACCACCCAGTTCAAAGTGCTGGTTGCTTGGGCTGAGACCCAAATGGGTTATACACTCCACTCTATTTGCTCAGATCGAGGAGGGGAATATCTTAATCAAGATCTTTCAGCATTCTTTGCGTCCAAAGAGATTGTTCATAGGACATCTATTCCACATCTCCCACAGCAGAACGGAAGGGCCGAAAGGTTCAACAGAACCATTTTAGAGAAAGCAGAAGCTATGAGGCAGAGGCACCATGCCAGATTACCTGATATATTCTGGCAGGATGCAGTCAAAACTGCACTCCACATCTATAATTGCCAACCCATGCGACATATCACATGGAGAACACCCATAGAACTCTGGAGTGGAAACATCCCAGACGTTTCATATTTCAAGGTGTTTGGGTCACAGGCTTATGTTTTCATACCTAAAGACCAACGCGTCAGTAAACTAAAGCCGAAGGCAGAGGAGATGACATTCATTGGATATGAATCCAATATGAAAGCCTATCATTTCTGGTCAAAAACGAGAAGATGGGTTATCATCTCATCGACCACCACATTCGACAAATTCTCATTTCCATATCATCCCAGAGGAGTGTACAACAAACTACCTGACCATCTGCCTTCACATGATGAAGAGAATGACAACATTGAATCCTGAGATAAAGACTCTCAAGAGAAGGACGCTTCTCTATCTATAGGGATCAGAGTCAGAGCTTGAGGAGATCTGCATCAAGTACCACTTCCTCCAGATCAGAGATCACAACACTCTGCATCATCAAGATCATCAAGATTGTCAATGCCTTCCACTCAACATTCATCACATGACTCTTATCATTCCCATATGGACAAGGAACCAGATCCACCTACTATGGATCCACCACCTAGATCACCATCACCAATTGGCATTGATACTAGACCACCTCCTGATTATCCTGGCACAATTAGACTACTGTCTAAACCATCATGACCATCCTCATGGCTACCACCCAGACGAGCAAAGATGGAGTGGGATGTGGATCATAGACAGCTACCACATCAGAGGAGACCAGATCACATGAGATCTGAGAGCCATCAAGAGGAACAGGAGAGACAATCATCCCCTGAACCAAGACAATCTGGAAGAGCTAAGGAGCCTACATCAAAACCAGATAATGCCTATGGAGATAGACCACCTGTCGATATTGAGAGAGATCTCAAAGCAGGAAAGGATCTACTTCAGGAGGAGTCATCAAAACCGAGTGAAGACTTGAGACCAACCAATGAGTAGGATGACTTAGGTCAGATGTATAGCGCTCAATGGTTTCACATTCATGCAGTAGCTGCTGCACATGCCTTTGGCATACTGGTCCACTACTGAGACATGGCCAAGCTACCATGATCCGAGCAGCATGATTGGCATGAATCTATGAAGGAAGAAATGGAATTGTTGAAGAAGAGAGAAGTATGGAAACTTACAGACCTTCCACTGGGATGAATGCCCATCACAGGAAGATGGACATACGTTGTCAAGCCAAACAGACATAAGAAGTCACGTTTTGTTGCAAAAGGATTTACACAAGTCTTTGGATTGGATTATGAACACACCTTCACACCAGTACCTTGCTTCAAAACAGCCAGGTTACTATTTGCCATTGCATGCCAACAGAATTGGCTCATCCTTGCACTGGATGTTGTGACTGCATTTCTCTTCAGACAGTTTAATGAAGAGATATATATGAAGCAGCCAGAAGGTTTTGTTCAACAGGGACTGGAGAAAAAAGTTTGCCGATTAAAGAGAGCTATATATGGATTGAAGCAAGCAGCACTTCAGTGGAACAAAGCTCTACACAAGACTCTAATGGAATTCGGCTATCACCGCTCATACTCAGATCCAGGAGTCTATGTCAAGTTTGTCAAAGAAGATATCGTTGTCCTTATCATCTATGTTGACAATGCCCTCTTCATTGGCAACAACAATGCTCTCGTCCTCACAGAGAAAGCTATCTTCATGAAACAATGGGAATCACGAGATCTAGGCAAGGTGAAGGAATACCTCAACATGAGGATCACCAGGGATTGCACAGCTAGCAACCTGAGACTTGATCAAATCAAGTATATTGAGAAGATCATCAAGCATTTTGGTCTACAGAACGCTAAGCCTGCTAGGACACCTCTTCCATCAGGCTATAACCCTTCACCAGCACCAGACAACTACACTGCCACAGCCAAACTATGCACAGAATATCAGTTGATCATTGGTTCCATTTTATACGCTATGCTAGGAACCAGACCTGATATCACCTTCACCATTATCAAGATGTCATAGTTCTCAGCAAACCCTACAGAGAAACATAAGCAGATGGTGTTACACATCATTCGCTACCTCCTTGGCACAAAGACACTTTGTTTGCTATACAAGGGGAGAATGCCTGAGACGAAGAAAGGGTTTTTATCCTACAGTGACACTGATTGGGCTGGAGATCTGGAGACTAGAAGATCTACCACAGGCTATGCTATCCAGTTCATGGATTGCATTGTCTCCTGGCTATCGAGACAACAGAAGTGCATAGTGCATTCTTCTACAGAAGCTGAGTATATTGTGATGACAGAAGTCGCAAAGCAAGTTGCATGGATTAGGAACCTCCTATCTGAACTTGGTTTTATGCTCAAAGCAGTACCACTACTCATGGACAACCAAGGTGCAATCTTTCTCACTTCAAACCCAGCTCAGGAAGGACGATCCAAGCATATTGGAATCTCATATCACTATATTCGAGATGCCGTCCAGGAGTTTGGAGAGATATCCTTGTTCTACGTTCCAACACAGGAACAACTTGCAGATATCTTCATGAAGAACCTCACATGGCAGAAGTTTGAACTGAACTGCACTCGCATTGGACTCACGACATATCCCAAATCGCAATTGAAATAGCAAGGAGGAGTATCAGGAATCATGGTATTCATATCATATCATTCTTATCAACTACCATGATTCTAGGCAGGCCTAGACAGAGACCATTTCGCTATCTCTATTACTCATCATATATGACATCATAGATAACAGATATCTTATCATCCAATAGGATGACAGCTGACTGAGAAATGTCTTGGCATTACCAAGACTATTTCCAATACATTACAAATGTATTACACATATGTTCCATCACATTCTCTAATGTTCCATGAACTTACCTATTACGATAGAGATGTACACACATACATACAGACATGGTCCATTATAAGTAGAACTGGTCTCCACTCTCATAATATAAGTCTTATTCCTACTTGGAACCCAGTCAGCTACTCAAGACTTTGCTATATGCTTTACAACCACTCACTCTCCTAGAAGTGAGTATCTTCCACTTCAGGCCCACTTGTTTCCCTTTGTTGCCCTCAGCTATGCACATGGAATTACCTGTGGTATTTCCATAGGTATATGCCCATTCCACCCAGCATCTCAACAACATCAACAGTCATTCAATTGAGATATCCTGGCATCTCACATGTGGTTTTCTCCCCATACATGGTGCTAGTTGGTGTTGGAGTTCATGTACATCATCTCAGTGAAACCAACACATTGATTAGTGGTATCAAACACACTGTAGAGGTGTTGACTATATGACAGACACATGAGGAGAGCAATCCTTTCATGACAAGCTGTATCATGTACAGAAAGTCATAGTTGTTGCAGAAAGCAAAGCTAGATTGGTCACCAATGTTGCTGATGATGAGGTATATTGCACTTGAGTTCCCCCCAATAGCTGTATTCAGTGAACAAAGCCAGATCTGACCATTTGGAGTGAGCCCATAAGTGGTACTCCTGATTATGAATGACAGCATCTGCAGGTTGCCATATTGAGCAAACATGATAGCTAACAGGCCAGTGGTGAGATCCAAGGTTCCACCTGTTAGGGACTGATATTGCTGGAATGCACCTGCAGGCCTGGGGATAGACCAAATTAGCATTCAGATAGCTCGTGGCCAACATGTCATTGACTCAGGGGAACATAGATGAGAGTAGTGCCAGTACCAATGATACCAGCAGTCGATGACATAATAGTGGTGCTACCATAAGAGATCGACTGGTCAATTCCCCAATACCTCATGGCAGGCATGGTCATCATGAGTGGAACATAGTTCACAGAGCTTGTTATCAACAAGTTGTCATACCCACTGAACATGAGTTCTCTGTTGGAATTCAACTCAGAAGCCAGGGAAAAGAAGATGCCTATTACTTCTTGTGATATCTTGCCTTGAGTGTAAAGATTATCCAGAATGGTCGAGACTTCAAATGTGTTGTTGACAGAATACTGCATCAAGTCAATAGGGCTGAGACTGAGAATGCCATCAAAAGCATTGCTGGTACCCTGTGCAAAGCTTGCAACACCAATGGATTGTTGGTTGATTACCAAGTCTGGTGTGAGCATGATGGTATCGAGCCACTCCTCTTCAAAGAATGCCCCAGAACCATAGGTCATGGACTGCAAATATCCTGAGGGTCAAGCACAGGTTGAACAAGAGTGGGGACATATGACTGCATTACCAGTGTCAATGCTAGAGTTGGTAGCAACATATGGCTGAATTGCTCCAATCCAAGTGTTAGAGCTTCCCATATCAACCAGGAGAGTATCTAGAGAAATCCCTCAGCTTAGCAACTCATGGTAGACATGAGCAGGTGACAAATGTATGGTACATGGGAGGGGTGCCAACACCAACCTCAACTGTGTAGATAACATCACCATTCGTAGCATTAACCGACATACTGTTGGTGTTTCCCTGTGAAGCATACCACAAGGTTTGCATACAAGCTTGGTCCTGTTCAACAAGGTTGCGAATGCCAACCATACAGATCTTGGTGGAGATTGTGAGACTAACTTTGCCTGTATCACAATTGAGAGGGCTCGCATGCACAGAGCCAAGGGACAGTAGCATGAGCGATAAAAGCGTCATGTTGAAGAAGGCCATCTGAGCCCTGTAATGCTGAAGGTTGAGAACAATTACCTTCTGGTTTTTTAAGCTTCATAAACGCTATGAGGAAAAAACACTGAACACAGGATGAGGTTGATGCTTTACATGATGTGTGCTCTTAAGAGGGCAGTTTCATGATATCCATTAGCTCGAGAACCTTGTGAGTCATATATGAGTAGGATGCCATACAAAATTTGAGTAGGAACAAGAATCCACATGTACCTTCTTAGATGAACTAGTACCCCAGAAATGAACACAATATCCGATGAACGGGTAGCCTTGTGCTCACCATGTCTTGATGAAACTAGGCAGGACACTCTGGGAATCCCAAAAGGTGGGATTCTCAGGCTCGAGTTCAAATGAAGAACTTGGACAATGTTGATAAACTTTGAGCTTGCCACTATCAAGCAAAGCACAGTTGACATCGATAAGAACGTCAATAACAAGTTTAAGTTGTTCGGGTCCTGCAAGCACAAGTCGTCAGTCTGGACTCAGAAAATTCAGAGAGCAATGATTGAGCGATTTGCTCTGAAGAACACCATGGAAAAGCCTCTAGAAGCATGGCCAGCCAGTTGCCCATTCAGTTTCAACCCACTTTGGAAGCTGGAAATATCGTATTCATCAAGAAGTCCACTGGTCGGCGATGACATTTGTGTGGACAAAGGCAGTGTGGTGGTGCTCAAGCTCTGGGCAGCCAGCTTTTGGGGTTCTGGCATAATGGTTAAGTTGAACTTGAATTTCATTGGAAGTGGAGTTGCTGCCCTCTCCAGGCTTGGTCTAGCTATTGTAATAGTATGTCTGGCATCACAGTGTAGAAACAATGGAAAGTTTGGTGGTAACTTTCCTATATGTGAAGGGTATGTTCATTTGTCCCTATAAGGAGGTCCAAAAGGCAGAGGTGGAATGCCGGATAGGAGTGGTCCACAGAGGAGATGGTCTGAAAATGGTCCAGACCAGGAAAAGGCAGTCTGATGGTACGAGTGATAGTCCAGGCTCATTAGTCCAAGATGAAATGCGGTTGGTGATGGTGAAGGCGATGAAGATGTGCAGATGAGTGGACGTGCGATGCAGAAGATACATGCATAAGGATCCCAAAAGGTAAGATCCAAAAGTCAGAAGATGTATTCAAAATCAGATGTACAAGATTTTATAGTCTGAGCATATCCCAGACTGTAAAGGGTCAACATGTAAATGACATATGAACTCTAAAAAGTGGAGGGAATATGTGATAATGTGTAACAATGTCAGTGACGTATGTCTGAGACCACAAAAGGGTATATCAAAATACTATGAAGTGATAAGGTGAAACTGACATGGACCAGACTAAGATGACATGGACCGGATTGACACAGATTGACCGGATTGACTTCAGACTGGCATGGACAGACTGGATAGACCTCAGATATGTTCCTATATGAGAACAGAGATCCTTGAATCTCTACATCCATGGGGTACTTTAAATGCTGACTGTCCCCAGTCAGCAACTCAATGGGGTGATGTGTGAGTGTATGTGATGCAGAATGTGACTCATGGGGACAGCGTGATGTGACGATGCGGCAGTGTATGACTCCAGTGATGACATGGACGGGCAGACATATGGTGGATGGACAATGGATGATGGCTGTGGATGTGCTACATGACTCGGGTGATAGCTCGGTCGTTTGGATAGACGTGCAATAATGATGATGAGGGGGAGATGGTGGATATGTGAGTCCATGTGATGATGGGTATGTGAGATGGTATGAGTGATGGTGATGATGTTGGATTGGACAATGGATAGTCCATGGATGGTTCATGTGCTCTTTCATGTGTGGTGGTACGTTGGCTGTGTCAGTCTGTCGACTGTCTGCATGCATCTGGGCATCAATGCTGTGCTGTTGGTCTTCAGTTTGGATCTGAGTCAATAGTCCAGGTACGTGCAGTCTGCATGAAAACGAAGCGTAGGTAACAAAAATGAAATGAAACGATGTGAATACGAATAAAAATGATAGAAACAGATAGAAATGTAGTCCAATGCAAGATTCTGACTCAACTTGTCTTCTTCACTCAGCTTTCAATGTCTATGCCTGCATGGTGCCCAGTGAAACAGGTCTTTGAATGAATAAAATGACAGATCTAAAGGTGCGCAGTGTCTTGGGCACATGCGAAATGAATATCTATGTATGTGATGTGTGGGAGATGCGTTGGAATGGTGGTGTTATTGATGAGATCATCATGATGATGTCATGCATGGTATGTAGCATACAGGAGTGGTGGTCTATATGTATTTGCATTTTTAGTCTTTTTCAATGGATGGACAGGGAACTGATGACGCCAGACAAAGACCAGGATGGAATGGATTGCACTGGATGAAGACTGGGATGGAAACAATACATGCAGATATGGACAGTATAATCAATGCATGCATGCATGACTTGATAAGCATCAGATTGAACTATAAAAATGAAAAAATCAAATCGAGGTGAGAGGAGTGAGCCTCCCACTCTGCATCCTCTACAATTTTTTGCCTTTTAGCCCTGGATGTATTTTGTTCATCATTGACCAGCTCTCAGTATTACTCTGGAAAGTCTCCACAAACCCCGCTGTCCTCATGCGATCAGTGCCCCCATTGACCAGTGGTCAGAGGGCCCATCTACCTGACCCAACTGCAGATCTCCACTGGTGTGATTGGACAGGGGCAATAACTGATGTTTTCTTGCGCAATGCAATCTGCTGGCCAGACTGGGCATGTGTGATCTGAAGCCTTCCTGCCACAACTCCCAATGAGAAACAAGATGCATGCACCTACACATATGGTGGTATCAGGAGAGCATCAAATATGCTGACACATCACCTGCTTCAAGGAGGTATCAAATGACAAAAAGTCGTGATGATCTACGCATATCGGAGTGTGGAGCTCATCATTGTGATTATGGTGGTTCTCAAAGCTGGCATGATGTTCTCTGTCATTGGTCTGTTGTTCTTTTCTATGCTTAGCATCAAGCAAATGATTCACACATCACCTATTAGATCCTGCGTATCCTCTGTCGCAGCAACAGATATACTTGCAAGCTGTTCAACCTCATGGACTCGTTGTTCTAGCTGGGGCAGGAAAAATTGGGCCTAGTATCCAAGAGTTTCTCTCAAACAACCTCAAAATTCATGTTGAAGTTCCCACACTTGAATTTTTGCCAACAAGCAAAATTCTCAGCAGTATTGTCAATAGGACCAATGTGCTTAAGTCACATTGCCACCTTTCAGAGATCAATCCCAATGTCATCCTCAGACCTGACAGTATTGGTACCTTGTCCTTTACAAGTGGTAGCACTGGCATCCCTAAAGGGGTCCAAGGACATCACTACAGTTTGACCCATTTCTTCCCATGGATGGGCGAAAGATTTATGCTCAGAGAGTTTTCCAAGTTCACCATGCTCAGTAGTATTGCTCATGACCCTATCCAGCAAGATAGTGAGTGTTGAGTGTTTTGCAATGGCTCTATATCTTCATCTCTCCTTTAGTCTTCACACCCTTGTTTTTGGGTGCTGAGCTCTAGGTTCCTACTGCAGAAGATATTGGGACACCTGATCGGCTTGCAGGGTGGATGGATGATAACATGGTCACCGTCACTCACCTCACACCTGTGATGGGTAAACTTCTCTCTGTGCAAGCTACTCAACAAATTTCCTCTTTCTGCAGTGCCTTTTTCATGGGTGACATTCTCACTAAATGTGATTGTATTCAGCTCCAGTCCCTTGCTGCAAATGTCCAAATCATTATCATGTACAGCATCACATAAACACAGTGCACAGTCTTCCATTTTCCTATTCCACCAGTGTCCATAGATCCCACTTTCCTTGCCATGCAAAAAGACATCATGCCTGCTGGTAAAGGTATGGTCGATATCCAACTGCTTGTTGTCAATCGGTCCGACAAGACCATTCCATATGTGGTCGTGAAATTGGGGAGATCTATGTGTGCTCAGATGGCTTGGCAGAGGGGTATCTCAGCCCTGAGGTGTCCACCGAAAAGTTTGTTTCAAACTGGTTTACCTCATCCTCACTGCTGTGGAGAGACATGATACTGCACCCTTGACAGGGTCTTGCTGGACCTGAGTTGCAGCAGGGAGCAGAGGGAGGATGGAAAAGATAGCACACCCCCTCCCTCATATATGTCATACTCACAATTGCCAGGAATTCTGCAATGCCACATCCTTGTACTCCATAATCCCCCACATCCTCGGAAAATTCATCATCCCAAGTTCCTGTCCTTGGTACACATACAGTGACCTCAAAAACCGTTGCAATGTTTGGCAGTTTTGGATTAGTGGTGATATAGCGCTTCATAGTGTGGGAATTTCGCTTAGTGTTGGTGGGGTCAAGTAAAGTAGTCATTCCTGGCTTTCC
>JBBPSV010000429.1:0-18742 GCA_038093795.1 Retiboletus fuscus
AAATAATGAAGAATTTTATGATAAGCAATTAAAATATACCAATGCCAGCCTGAAGGGCCTGCTTCCATGTGCCAAGGTTCATCTTTTATTTTTATTGAGATTTGAATGTGTAAATTGAAGGTTAGGACATCAGGAACTTGGCACTTTTTCTGACTAACTGATAGTGACTGATGTTGCTGATATGTCTGACCAGCACTGACTATGACTGACAGTACTGATGTCAGACAAAAGTACTGACATCAGTTAGTAATTTGCTCAGATCATCAGCAATCCATTATTTCAGGCTTTCAGTAGCTGTCAGTAGATCAGTTTTTCAGAATTACATGAAATTCAGTCTTACCAGATATCCTCAAATCATAAGTACCTCATTGCTTTAGATGAACAGTGTAGTCAGTAATTGTCAGTGATAGTCAGTAGTTCAACTACATAGTGCATCAGACATATAGGTATTCAACACTTCATTGTTTTAGTTCATAAGATATTCAACATCATCAGAACTAATTAGTACTTCAGCTACATAGATGGTTAGATATACAGTTATTCAATATATAATTACTTCAGTTCCTAAGATCTCCAATACTATAAGAACTAGTTAGTATTTCAGCCACACACTTAGTTGGATGTATAGTTAATACATATCTCATTACTTTAGCTCATAAGATATCCAACACTATAAGACCTAGTTAGTATTTCAGCCACACAGTTGGTTAGATATATAGTTAATCAATATCTTGTCACTTCAACTCATAAGATATCCAACACTATAAGAACTAGATAATATTTCAGCTACACAATTGCTTAGATATACAGTTATTCATCATCTCATTGCTTCAGTTCATAAGATCTTCAATTTCATAAGAACTAGTTAATATTTCAGCCACACAGTTGGTTAGATATATAGCTATTCAACATCTCATTGCTTCAATATTCAGCACTATGAATTAGATAGTATTTTAGCTACACAGCTGCTTAGATATACAGTTATTCAGCACCCTATTGCTTTAGTCTATAGGATCTCCAACATCATAAGTACTACTTGGCAGTTTTTTAGCCATACAGTTGGTCAGATCATCAGCAAATTCCTAGTGAGCTGCACAGAAAGGTTTCCCCTTCTACAGCCCCTACAGTACTGTGTGGTGTACTGTAGGGGCTGTAGAAGGGGGGACCTTTCTGTGCAGCTCACTGGGAATTTGCTGATGATATACAGTTATTCAGTATCTCATTACTTCATAGGATAGTAGATATCATTTTGCACACTAATTGACTTTTGACTAAGTTTTATTCTGTCATACCATAACTTGAATGTAATCATCCAATGTTGACTAGCCCAATGATTTGCTAAAAAGGAAATGTGGCTGCCAGTGCAGCCTGTAGCACAAGGAAAACTACAGGTAACTATGTACATACATTGTAATAAGAACTACTGTATAAAATGTGTAATAAAAGTGTATGGAAGTGTAGCAAGAAAGTGTAGCAAAGGAACTTAGAATTTTCATGCGAGTGCAAGGTCATGTGATGTTCAAACGAGACATCCGTGCCCTCCCTTGACATGACTCAAAGATGATAACACCCACATGCCTGCTTCCACAACAACGACACACCCACACTGCACGCCTCCTCACCCATGTCAATGACAACGTGACAACTGTTGCAATGGGATGCCACAGTGACAACATGCATGTGCACATGCCGCCTCCCACTGCCTCTGCCTCTCTACCCAACACACCTGCCCAGCGTGTCCCAATGGACACGCATGCACTCTCACTGTTACGTTTTTCCCCTTTGCTTGCCTTATGCTTGTACTTACTTGTCTTGGTTCAAACCACGCCCAACAATATCTTTTCTCATTGTATTACTCATATGTTCTTGGATGTTCCCTTGGATTCCACACCTTGTATATGCTGACTCACCATTGTTCCTCAGCGTTCTACTTGGTTCTATGTCTTACTCATCCCTATTCTTTGTTGTTTCACCAAGTTTCATTTTGTTACCACGGCTCACCTATTTAAACTGTAGCACTCGACTTGTAACTCTAAGCTTGATCTTCTCAATCTAACGAGTTCTTGCAGACTACATTGGATCCCCCACCTCCGTCCTTGACCACCCTTCACTTCCATAGCAAGGGCAGCCCTCTAGTAGCCCCACGGCTAGAGGTCCTTTGTGTCATCCAAGCTTCTGACACCACCTAAGTCTGCTTGACTCCTTTGAGATCATGCCTAGCCTATGGCAAAGTGTAACAAAAGATCAAGCTTCTTTCTTGCGTGGACTACCTCCATTGTAGCTCCACTATCCCCACTTGATTCTCGAGCATGCTCTCTGTGAGCAGATCCCTCGAATCTCTGAATCACCATAGTGTCCCAACGCCCCTCCATTGATCCCCGCTGGTCCAGACCTCAGAACCCCCCTCCTACTGACCTATCTGAGTTGGAAGCCCCCCAAGACACTGTGTCCTCCCTGGAATCCAACCTGGACCTAGACCTTGATACTCTCTTCAGACCAGAAGAGGAACTTACTCTCCGGCATCAGTTCTCCTCTGGGCTCAGCATCCCCAGGGAACCAACCCTGCCTTCACCAACCCCCTAAGCCCGCAACCCTCCTTTCGGAGGATTTCCTCTCTTGTATCCACCCCTGCCAACCACCCCTGCCCAACCCGCAATGCTGGCCACCTTGACATCTAAACCCACTGAGCTCCACCTCAGAACCCCTGAGGATTTTGATGGATTGTTTGCCAAAGCTGAAGATTGGCTTGGAACTGTCACCTTTTACTTAGCCATAAACTCTGAGGTCTATGATACCGATGCCAAGAAGGTTGCTTACGCTCTATCCTTTATGAAGAAAGGTTTGGCTAAGGTTTGGGCTGCCACCTTCAGGCAAAAAATCCTTGCCCAAGCCACACTTAACCTGGGGACCTTCGCTGATTTCTGCAACTCCTTCTCTAAGTCTTTTGTCTGAAAGGACACCATAGCCTTCAGCCTGCACTGGCTCGCCACAACCAAAATAGTCAAAAACAGACATGGAGACTACTCCCCTTCTCTCACTGAATACACCGCCCACTTCCAAAATCACATTGCCATCTCTAAGGTCACCGATGTCAATGTCCTCATCAGCTACTATGTCATTGGGATCCTGGAACCCCTTATGTGGAAAATTCAGAGTATGGAGACCCCTCCTGACAAGATCGAGGACTGGTATACCAAGGCCACCCACTTCTTAGCCATGAAGGAGCGGGCTAGAGACCTAGTGAAATGAGGAAGCAGAAAAGCTTTTCATGGAATCCCCTCCACTTCTAAAACTGCTGCCCCTGATCCGGACGCCATGGAGGTGGACGTTGTACAAACCACCCCCATTCCTAAGCTAACTCCCGCTGAGTGCAAACGCTGTATCGAGAATAACCTTTGCTTCCGTTGCCGGGAAGGAGGACACCTTTTGACTAATTGTCCAAAGTTCTCCAAGGGTAAGAAACCAGCAGTCAAAGCAGTTGCTACCTCGGACCTCCCGAAGCTAGAAGAAATTCCTGATGATGCTGATGAAGACGAGGATGGGGTAGCTGTCAGAAGAGTCTCCTTTTCCCAGGATTTTTAAAGCAGGGACCTGCTCCAACGTCTACATCTCCTAGTGCCTCGGTACTTGTAACTTCTACTACAAAATCTATGCAAATTCCAGTACAAGTTATTATTCCCTCGCACACCCTGCAAACCATTGACACCCGAGCCTTAGTCGACAGCGGAGCTGATGTCTGTTGTATCGACTGGGGCTTCACCAAGAAACACAGAATTCCTCTAACCAAACTTGACCACCCGGTTTATGCCAAGAACGCCGACAGAACCATCAACAACAAGAGAACCATCTGATATGTTGCTGACCTTTTCGTCTCAACCGAAGGGCTGGTTCATCAGATTTCCTGCCATGTCATGCACTTGAGCAAGGATAACTTATTCCTTGGAATCCCATGGCTCCAAAAAGCCAAACCTACCATTGACTGTGTAAAGAAAACACTCCAAATCGCAGAAACAACCGATGAATCCAAACTCCTTTTTTCTCTCCATCAAGGGGCATACCTATGCCAAGAAAAACTCATTGTTCCCCCAAGACCACCACCTCGCCATGTTTTCATCAACTCTATCCAGAACAAATACCTCTACACCTATAATGGATGGGAAGATGAATGCGACTTCCTGACCCGTGCCCATGACCACTATACTATCAATCGAATCATCTGGTGCGGCTCACGATTTATCCCAGCCCCTGTCATCTCCCATCTCTCTATCGCGTCCAGCCTGGCACTTTCCCCTGGAACGCCTGTAGCTTCTCCTCTTCCGGAGAAGTACATCAGATATAAGGAAGTTTTTGCTGAAGAAGCTGCAAATGTACTCCCCCCATCTCGTCCCTATGACCATGTCATCAACCTTAAGGAGGACTTCATCCCCTGCATTGCTAAAATTTATCCCCTCTCAGCCGATGAATGGCAAGCTACAGACAAGTTCATTGATGAAAACCTAGCCTTGGGTAAAATCTCCCCCTCGAAGTCCCCCCAGGCCTCTCCTTTCTTCTTCATTAAAAAGAAAGCCCAACCTGGGCAGAAACCTGGCCTACACCCCTGCCAGGACTATCGATGCCTAAATGAGCAGACCATCTGGAATGCATATCCTCTTTCCCTCCTCCAGGACTTCATGGACTGGATCTGGGGGGCAAAAGTATTCACCAAGATGGATGTCTGATGGGGGTACAACAATGTTCGCATTAAGGAAGGAGACCAGTGGAAGGCTGCCTTCATCATGCACCGGGGGCTATTCGAGCCCAATGTCATGTTCTTCGGACTAACTAACTCTCCCCCTACATTCCAACAATTCATGAATGACTCATTCCAAGATCTTATCGCAGAAGGGTGGTTATTCATTTATATGGATGACCTCCTCATTTTCTCCCCCGACCAACAAACTCACACAGAACAAACCCACCAAGTGTTGCAGCGGATGGAGAAACTTTACCTTCATTTGAAACCTGAGAAGTGTTTCTTCGATCAAAATGAAGTCGAGTACCTTGGAATGATTATCTGCCCTGACAAGATCGCCATGGACCCCACCAAGTTGGACAGAATCACCCATTGGCCCACTCCCACCTCTGTAAAGGAGGTCCAATCTTTTCTAGGTTTTGCTAACTTTTATCGCCAATTCATTCCCGACTACTCAACCGTCGCCTGACCTCTCATCAACCTTACCAAGAAGGCCACTACCTGGTTGTGGAGCAATTCTTGCCAGTCTGCGTTCGACTTACTCAAAGCATGGTTCACCTCCCAACCAGTTCTTTGGATCCCAGACCTCTCTGCCCCCTTTGCCATCACCACCGACACCTCCCTCTATGCCTCTGGAGGAATTCTCCTCCAGGCAGATCCCAATGGTGAATGGCACCCCTGCTCCTACCTCTCCCAAAGTTTCGACTCCACTCAACAAAATTACAACATCCATGACTGAGAACTCTTAGCCGTGCTCTATGCGCTCAAAGCCTGGTCTCACTACTTGCAGGGATCCCCTCACAAGGTTCAAGTGTTCACCGATCACAAGAACCTCACCTACTTCCGAGAACCCCATACCCTGAACCGACGACAAGCTTGTTGGTTACTTGACCTAGCTGATTTCAACCTCCAACTGATCCATGTACTGGGATTGCAACTTACTGGTCCCGACGCCCTTTCCCAGCATGCCGACCATTTCCCAAAAAACACCTCAGACAACTCCCTCATAACCCTACTTCCCCTATTGCTCTTCGTCAATGTAATTGACATCACCCTCTCTACAAAAATCTGCTTGGCCTCCACCACCGACCTGTTCGCTTTGATCTCACTCCAAGCTGTTGATGAAAACATTCCTGTGGTGTTCCATTCCCAGCTCTTTGACTGGCAAAATTGGGAGGGAATACTCACTTATCAAGACCGCATGTACGTCCCCCCAGACGGGGATCTCCAATGAGAAATCCTGCAGAGATGTCACGATCATGAGACTGCCAGGCACCTTGGATACCTCAAAACTCACCAATTAGTTTCTGCTGAGTTCTGGTGGCCCGGCCTAGCATCCTTTGTCCGGAACTACATAGAGGGATGTGCGGTTTGCCAACAATGCAAATCCAACACTCACCCTGGCATTCCACCTCTAACCCCCATCGCTACCTCTGCATCCCATCCCTTCCAGGACATATCGGTTGACCTAATCACCGACCTTCCAGTTTCTGAAGGAAAAGATTCTATAGTCGTTTGGGTAGATCGGGCCTTCAAGGGGGCAATATTTTGCCTGACCACCAAATCTGCTTCAGCAGCTGACATCGCCTCCCTCTACTTCCACAAGATTTACCACTGTTTCGGGCTTTTTGATTGAGTCATCTCTGACAGGGGACCTCAATTCACCTTGGTGTTCACCAAAGAAATGGGAAGGATCCTGAATTATGACCTCTGCCTATCCACCGCTTATCACCCGCAGACCGATGGTCAAATTGAATGAACGAACCAAGAGCTCAAAACCTATCTTCGGATCTTCTGCAGGGATAACCCCACCTCATGGACCGAGCTCTTAACCTTCGCTGAATTTGCTCATAACCACTGCCCCCACTCTGTTACCAACCAATCTCCATTCTTCCTCCAAATGGGTTATGAACCTAAACCCCTCCCCTCCATCCTCTCCTCCTCCAACCTCCCTGCAGTGGAACTCCGCCTGTCCCAGCTCACTAAGGCAAGAGATGAAGCCCAAGCTGCCCACAAACTCGCTAAAGCAACCATGGCTTCTTGAACCCGACAATATTTTAAACCCTTTGCCCTGGGAGATAAGGTTTGGTTGGAAGCCAGGAACCTCTACTGCCTTTGGAAGGATCCTAAGTTCCTTCCAAAACATGAAGGGCCATTTGAAATCATTAAGGTCCTTTCTCCTATCACCTACCGCCTACACCTCCCCAAAACTTGGAAAATCCACCCCATTTTCCACACCTCCCTTCTCTCCCTTGCCAAGGAAACTTCTGTCCATGGTCCAAACTTCCCCCAACCTCCTCCTGACCATGTGGACCCAGAAGAAGAATACCTCGTGGACCATATTCTCTGTCATCAGGGACCACCCTCCCGACGGCATTTCCTGATCCGCTGGAAAGGATACTCGGTGGAGGACAATTCCTGGGAACCTGAATGGAATTTAAAGAATTCCAAACTCCTCCTCACCGCCTATAAGAAGCATTACCCTAAGGACTTCCCTCCTTAGTCTGCCTAACAACCTTATCACTACAACGCCATGCCCTGCTCAGATGTCCCAGAAATCATTCTCCCCATCCCTCCCCACCACTCTGTTCCAATGCCTCCCAAATCTTCTCATGATTCTATCCTTGATTCTGTCACTTCTCTCACCCTCTCCGACTATTCCAACGGAGGGGCTCACCCTGATCCAACTCCTCAGTCTTGCCTTCCTACTCCTCATTCTATGCCTTCTAGTGTCTCAAGTATTTCTTCTACTCCTTCCTACCATATGCCTCCTTCCGTTCTGAACCCCCATGCCATGATCATCGATGACACCTCATCCCCCACTTCCCGCGTTGCCACCCCGGGTTGGGGAAGCCAACCTGCCATCTCCATCCCTGAGCTTGCAGAACCCCCTGTTCGCCTTGCCGCCTACCTAGGCACTATCAAATCCATAGACCTCCCTGAGCATGCCCATCGAGTCCACCCTGACCTCCCCACTGACGCTTAGTCCTGCACTCTCCTACATTTCCTCCGTGACCCCAGATATGCCGTCCCCATTGGCGCACACCTCGATTACAGATCCGTGCTCCACTCCCTCTATCTTGCCACTCTCCAGGTCGCCTGTATTACCTCCCTTGTGTGGATGCCAATGCCACCTTCTGGGATTATACCCTCTCCCACATCCAGATGGAACTTGAGACTAACCTCCTCCTCACCTTCTATCAACTCAGCATGCTGGAGTTCATGCAGGACTTGGATCGGTACCTCCAGGACCTCGTGCGCTACACTCATCTCAGTTCCACCACAGTCTCTACCCCCTTGGCCTCCTCGTCCCCATTGAACTCCAACGAGCTCAACATTGTCGAGCGCATAGAAGCCCGATAGACTGGAAACTTCGGCAACACCCCCCTCCTCTCATCCCACCCTTGCTTTCACGAGGCCTGCTTCCAATGCCACTGCCTCGGTCATCAGCATGTCCAGTGTGGGGCCTATCAGTGCCTGATTTGCCTTTGTTTCCATCCTGGCCACTCTCAGTGACAGTGCTCTCTGTGCTGCACTCCTCCACCACCCTCACCCTCTGCCTCTCCTGCCTCCTCTCACTCATCACACCCCTCCTCACTCCACCATTCCTACCATGGCCCCCACCACACCCATGGCATCCAGCATATGGTCCCCAGCCGCCCTCGCCACTGCTCCCACTCTCCAGACCTGGACTTGGGAGTGGACAATGACATCTGGGACGATACCGCCTTCGCCAACATAACTGGATTGCCTGCTATGGGAGCGTGTGACCTGTAAGAGTCTGCACTGGTGTCTTGACCCTTGTGGGGGGTAATGTTACATTTTTCCCCTTTGCTTGCCTTATGCTCGTACTTACTTGTCTTGGTTCGAACCATGCCCAATGATATCTTTTCTCATTGTATTACTCGTATGTTCTTGGATGTTCCCTCAGATTTCATGCCTTGTATATGCTGACTCACCATTGTTCCTCAGCATTCTACTTGGTTCTATGTCTTACTCATCCCTATTCTTTGTTGTTTCACCAAGTTCCATTTTGTTACCACGGCTCACCTATTTAAACTGTAGCACTCGACTTGTAACTCTAAGCTTGATCTTCTCAATCTAATGAGTTCTTGCGGACTACGTCGGATCCCCCACCTCCATCCTTGACCACCCTTCACTTCCATAGCAAGGGCAGCCCTCTAGTAGCTCCATGGCTAGAGGTCCTTTGCGTCATCCAAGCTTCTGACACCACCTAAGTCTGCTTGACTCCTTTGAGATCACACCTAGCCTACAGCAAAGCGTAACACTCACCCTCGCTCTCTCCTCCACTCCCTGTCCGCTCCCTCTCCACCAGATGTGATGACCATAGCGACAACATGCACGCACACATGCTGCCTCCCTCTGGCTCTCCTCTGGCTCTCCACCCAATGCACCTGCCAAGCGTGTCCCAACGGACACACATGCACCCTCTCCTTCACCCTCTCCTCCGCTCCCTGTCTGCTCCCTCTCCACCAGACATGACAACCACGGTGACGACATGCACACACACACACTGCCTCCCTCTGGCTCTCCACCCAATGCATCTGCTGAGCATGTCCCAATGGGTGTGCACACACTCTCACCCTCACTCTCTCCTCTGCTCCCTGTCTGCTCCACTGGACGTGACGACAATGTGGCCCCAACCACGATGACACTGACACCAATGACGCCACCGCAATGCCATTCGGCTGTGACCACGATGGACGATGATGACAACTGTTACGCTTCGCCGTGGGCTAGGCGCGATCTCAAAGGAGTCAAGCGGACGAGGTGTCGGAAGCTTTGGACAACGCAAAGTACCCCTAGCCGTGGTGCTACTAGAGGGCTTCCCTTGAGATGGACTCGAAGGGTGGACTGAGGTTGAGACGGAGGGATCAGACGAAGTCCGCAAGAACTCGTTGAATTGAGAAGATCAAGCTTGGTGTTACAGGTTGAGTACTACGGTTTAAATAGACGAGCCGTGGTAATTGAATAGAACGATATGGAATGTTATAGAACAAGGATGAGTCAGACGAAGAACTTGATAGAACGCTGAGGAACAAGTGGTGAGTCAGCATTTACAAAGCACGGAAGTCGAGAGAATGTCTAAGAACAATGTGAGTAATACAAAGGAAAAGGATGTCGTCGGGTGGGGCTCGAACAGCGAGACGACAGAGTTCAAAGTGAAAGGTGCACATAGGGTCAAGGTCAAGGAAAGCGTAGAGAAAGAACAGGGGAAAAACGTAACAAATGTAACATTACCCCCCCACAAGGGTCAAGCCACTGGCGCAGATACTCCTAAAGGTCACAGGATCCCATCGCGGGCGAGCCGGTCACGTTGGCGAAGGCGGTGTCGTCCCAAATGTCATTGTCCACTCCGGAATCCAAGCCCGGAGAGTGGGAGCGGCGACGAGGGTGGCTGGGGACCATGCGCCGGGTTCCGCGGGTGCGGCGAGGGCCATGGTAGGAGCGATGAGGCGAGGAGGGGTGTGATGAATGTGAGGAGGTGGGAGAGGTAGAGGGCGAGGGCGGCGGAGGAGGGCGGCGCAGAGGGCACTGCCACTGAGAGTGGCCGGGACGGAAACATCGGCATAGCGGACATTGATAGACCCCACAGTTGATACGCTGGTGACCGAGGCGGTGGCATTGGAAGCATGCCTCGTGAAACCGGGGGTGAGATGGAGGGAGAGGAGTGTTGCCGAAGTTTCCGGTCCAGCGGGCTTCGATGCGTTCGACGACGTCGAGCTCTTCTGAGTTCAACGCGGAGGAGGATGCCGAGGGGGTGGACGCCGAGGCGGTGCCGAGATGGGTATAATGCGCGAGGTCTTGGAGATATCTGTCCAAGTCACGCATGAAGTCTAACATACCAAGTTGATAGAATGCGAGGAGGAGTTGGGTCTCCAGCTCCATCTGGATGTGTGCGAGGGTGTGGTTACGGAAGGTGGCGTTGGCGTCAGCGGAGGCGGAAGGGGCGCGGACGATGGCAGTGAGCCGAGCCACTTGAAGGGTGGCGAGGTAGAGGGAATGGAGGGCGGATCCATAATCAAGGTGTGCGCCGATAGGGACAGCATACCGGGGGTCGCGGAGGAATCGGAGGAGGGTGCGGGATTCCGCATCAGTGGGGAGATCAGGGTGTATTCGGTGGGCATGTTCGGGGAGATCTATGGCTTCAATGGTGCCAACGTAGGCGGCGAGGCGGATGGGGGGTTCGGCAAGTTCTGGGATGGAGATGGCGGGCCGAGTTCCCCACCCAGGGGTAGCAACGCGGGAGGTGGGAGAGGAGGTGTCGTCGACGATCATTGAGTGGGGGTTTAGAACGGAAGGAGGCGTATAGTAGGAAGGAGAAGGAGAAACACTTGAGACGCTAGTAGACATAGAATGAGGAGTAAGCTGGCCAGGCTGAGGAGTTGAACCGGGGTGAACCTCTCTGTCAGAATAGTCGGAGACGGTGAGAGAAGAGACAGAATCGAGTATAGAATCAGTAACAGACTCAGGAGGCGGTGAACCACCGAGTCTGGGGGGTACAGGAAGAATGAGTTCAGGGACATCGGAGCAGGGCATTGTGTAACGGGTTGTTGGTGGGTAGTTAAGCGGACTGAAGAGGGAAGTCTTTCGGGTGACGCTTTTTATAGGCGAGGAGGAGGAGTTTGGAATTCTTCAGGTTCCGCTCGGGTTCCCAGGAGTCATCTTCGGCGGTGTATCCTTTCCATCAGATCAAGAAGCGCCATCGGGATGGGGGTCCCTGATGACGGAGAATGCGATCCACGAGGTATTCTTCCTCAGGGCCTACGTGATCAGGAGGGGGCCGGGGGAAGTTCGGGCCATGAACAAGGGTTTTCTTGGCAGGGGAAAGAAGGGAGGCGTGGAAAACGGGGTGAATCTTCCAGGTTTTGGGGAGGCGTAAGCAGTAAGTGATAGGGGAGAGAACTTTAATGATTTCAAATGGTCCTTCACGTCTCGGGAGGAACTTGGGATCCTTTTGAAGTCGGTGGAGGTTCCGGGCCTCCAACCAGACCCTGTCCCCTAGGGCGAAGGGTTTGAAGTGCTGCCTGGTTCGAGAGGCCATGGTTGCCCTAGCGAGTTCATGGGCGGCCTTGGCTTCGTCCCTAGCTTTGGTGAGCTGGGAGAGGCGGAGTTCAACGGCAGGGAGATTAGAGGGAGAAAGAACAGAAGGAAGGGGTTTGGGTTCATACCCCATTTGGAGGAAGAATGGGGATTGGTTGGTGACAGAGTGGGGGCGGTGGTTATGGGCGAACTCGGCGAAGGTTAGTAATTCCGTCCATGAGGTAGGGTTGTCCCCGCAGAAGATCCGTAGATAAGTTTCTAGCTCTTGATTCGTTCGTTCGGTTTGGCCATCTGTTTGAGGATGGTAGGCGGTGGATAGGCGGAGGTCGTAGTTCAAGATGCGCCCCATTTCCTTGGCAAATGCCGAAGCGAATTGGGGACCCCTGTCGGAAATTACTCGGTCGAAGAGTCCGAAACGTCGGTAGACCTTGTGGAAGTAAAGAGAGGCGATGTTTGCCGCAGAGGCGGATTTGGTGGTGGGGCAGAATATAGCCCCTTTGAAGGCCCGATCAACCCAGACAACTATGGAGTCCTTTCCATCGGAAATAGGGAGGTCGGTGATTAGGTCTACTGTGATGTCTTGGAAAGGATGGGATGCTGAGGTGGGAATGGGAGTGAGGGGTGGGGTACCGGGATGGGTATTGGTTTTGCATTGCTGGCAGACTGCGCATCCTTCTACGTAGTTGCGAACAAAGGACGCTAGGCCTGGCCACCAGAACTCAGCAGAGATGAGCTGTCGGGTTTTAAGGTATCCGGGATGGCCGGCGGATTCGTGGTCATGGCACCTTTGTAAGATTTCGCGTCTGAGATCTCCCTCAGGAGGAACGTACACGCGATCTTGGTAAGTGAGGATCCCTTCTCGATTCTGCCAGTCGGAGAGTCGGGAACGAAATGCGGCAGGGATGTTTTCGTCCACCGCTTGGAGCGAGGTCAGGGCGAATGGATCCTCGGCAGAAGCAGAGCGGATTTTTGAGGAGAGAGCAACGTCGATGACATTGACAAAGAGGGATGAGGGCAGTAGGGTTACGAGGGAGTTGTCCGGGGCATCTTTTGGAAAGTGGTCGGTGCGTCGAGACAGGGCGTCAGGACTAGTGAGTTGAGATCCGGGCACATGGATTAATTTTAGGTCAAAATCTGCTAGGTCAAGTAGCCAACGGGCCTGTCGTCGGTTTAAGGTGTGGGGTTCTCGGAAGTAAGTGAGGTTTTTATGGTCAGTGAATACTTGGACCCGGTGGGGGGACCCACGCAAGTAGTGGGACCATGTTTTGAGTGCCCGGAGTACGGCTAAGAGTTCTCGATCATGGATGTCGTAGTTTCGCTGGGTGGAGTCGAAACTTTGAGAAAGATAAGAGCAGGGGTGCCATTCGCCGTTGGAGTCTGCCTGGAGGAGAATTCCTCCCGAGGCATAGAGGGAGGCGTCGGTGGCGATAGCGAAGGGGGCGGAGAGATCTGGGACCCGGAGGACCGGCTGGGAGGCGAACCTTGCCTTGAGGAGGTCGAATGCAGATTGACAGGAGTCGTTCCAAGACCAAGCGATTGACTTCTTGGTGAGGTCGATGAGGGGTCGGGCTATGGTAGAGTAGTCGGGGATGAATCGTCGGTAAAAGTTGGCGAAACCCAGGAAAGACCGAACGTCTTTTACTGAGGTGGGAGTGGGCCAGTGAGCGATCCCGTCTAATTTGGTGGGGTCCATGGCGATCTCGTCTGGACGGATAATCATCCCAAGGTATTCTACCTCATCTCGGTCAAAGAAGCATTTTTCGGGTTTTAGGTGAAGGTGGAGCTCCTTCATTCGTTGTAACACTCGATGGGTGCGTTCGGTGTGGGTCTGTTGGTCAGGGGAGAAGATGAGGAGGTCGTCCATGTAAATAAACAGCCATCCCTCGGCAATGAGGTCCCGAAATGAGTCGTTCATGAACCGTTGGAACGTGGGGGGGGAATTGGTCAGTCCAAAGAACATGACATTCGGCTCGAACAGCCCTCGGTGTGTGATGAAGGCTGCCTTCCACTGGTCTCCTTCTTTAATGCGAACGTTGTTATATCCCCACCGGACGTCCATCTTGGTGAATACTTTTGCTCCTCGAATCCGATCCATGAAGTCCTGGAGAAGGGGAAGGGGGTATGCGTCCCGAATGGTTTGTTCGTTCAGGCGCCGATAGTCCTGGCAGGGTCGTAAGCCTGGCTTTTGCCCGGGTTGGGCTTTCTTCTTGACGAAGAAGAAAGGGGAGGCTTGTGGAGATTTCGAGGGGGAGATTTTACCGGAGGCCAGGTTCTCGTCGATGAATTTGTCGGTTGCCTGCCGTTCGTCGGCCGACAGAGGGTAAATTTTGGCAATGCGAGGAATGAAGTCTTCCTTGAGGTTAATGGCATGGTCGTAGGGTCTGGATGGAGGAAGTATGTTAGCTGCTTCCTCGGCAAAGACCTCTTTATATCTAGCATATTCCTCAGGGAGGGGAGAAGCGATTGGGGTATCTGGTGAGAGGGCAAGGCTTGAGGCGATGGAGAGGCGAGAGATTACTGGGGCCGGGATGAACCGTGATCCGCAACGAATGATCCGATTAATGGTGTATTGGTCATGGGCTCGGGTGAGAAAGTCGCATTCGTCTTCCCATCCATTGTATGCGTATAGACATTCGTCCTGGATGGAATTAACAAAGACATGTCGTGGCGGAGGTCGAGGGGGAATGAGGAGCTTTTCTTGTCGTAGGTAGGCGCCCTGATGGAGGGAGAAGAGGAGCTTAGATTCGTCTGTTGTTTCAGCGATCCGGAGGGTCCTCTTTGCCCAATCAATGGTTGGGTTGGCTTTCCGCAACCAAGGGAGTCCAAGGAATAGGTTATCCTTGCTTAGGTGCATGACGTGGCAGGTGATTTGGTGAACGAGGCCTTCGGTAGAAACAAAGAGGTTAGCGATGTAGCGGATGGTTCCTTTGGTGTTGATGGTCCCATCGGCGTTCTTGGCGTGGACCGGGTGGTCGAGTTTGGTCAAGGGAATTTTATGCTTCTTTGCGAAGCCCCAATCAATGCAGCAGACATCTGCTCTGCTGTCGATCAGGGCTTGGGTCTCAACGGTTTGCAAGGTGTGCGAGGGAACAATAACTTGTACTGGGATTTGCATGGAATTCGTGGTAGAAGTTACAGATACCGAAGCACTAGGGGACGTAGACGTTGTAGCAGGTCCCCGCTTTAAAAACCCTGGGAAAAGGAAACTCTTCTAACCGCTACTCCGTCCTCGTCTTCGTCAGCGTTGTCCGGGATCTCTTCCAACTTAGGAATGTCAGTGGTAGCGATCGCTTTGACTGCCGGTTTCTTTCCCTTGGAGAATCTAGGACAGTTGGTGGAAAGGTGGCCTCCTTCCCGGCAGCGGAAGCAAAGGTTATTCTCGATGCATCGCTTTCGCTCAGCGGGAGTAAGTTTGGGGATGGTGGTGCGTACGGCATCGACGTCCATGGCGTCAGGGTCAAGGGGAGTAGGTTTCGGGGTGGAATGGAATCCGTGGAAGACCTTCCCGCTTCCTCACTTCGCCAGGTCCCTAGCTCGTTCTTTCATGGCAGCGAAGTGGGCGGCCTTGGTATACCAGTCCTCAATCTTGTCAGGGGGGGTCTCCATACTCTGGATCTTCCACATGAGGGGCTCTGGAATTCCAATGGCGTAGTAGCTAATAAGGACGTTGGCATCAGTAACTTTTGAGATAGCGACATGGTTTTGGAAGCGAGCGGTGTACTCGGTGAGAGAAGGGGAATAGTCTCCGTGTTTGTTTTTGACCATCTTGGTCGTAGCGAGCCAGTGAAGGCTGGAGGCAATGGTGTCTTTCCGGACGAAGGACTTAGAGAAGGAATCGCAGAAGTCGGCGAAGGTTCCGAGGTTAAGCGTAGCCTGGGCGAGGATCTTTTGTCGGTAGGTGGCGGCCCAGACTTTAGCTGACCCCTTTTTCATGAATGACAAAGCGTAGGCCACCTTCTTGGCGTCCGTGTCGTAAACTTCGGAGTTTACTGCCAGATAAAAGGTGACAGTCCCGAGCCAATCTTTGGCTTTGGCGAAAGATCCATCAAAATCTTCGGGGGTCCCGAGACGAAGTTCAGTGGGTTTGGTGGTTGGAGCGGCTGGCATAGCTGGTGGAGAAGGGGCGGTTGGTGGTGGTGGGTGCGAGAGGGGGAATCCTCCGAAGGGAGGGTTACGTGTTCGGGGGGTTGGCGAAGGCGGGGTTGGTTCCCTAGGGATGGTGAGTTCAGAAGAGAACCGGTGTCGAAGGGTGAGCTCTTCTTCGGGTCCAAAGAGAGTGTCGAGGTCTAGGTCCGGGTTGGTGTCCGGGGATGACGCAGTATCTTGGGGAGCTTCCGACTCTGATAGGTCGGTGGGCGGGGGTTCTCGTGGTCTAGACCAACGAGGATCGATGGTGGGTCGTTGGGACGCTATGGTGGTTCAAGGATTCGAGGGATCTGCTCACGGAGAGCACGCTCGAGAATCAGGGGGGTATTTGGAGCTACAACAGAGGTAGTCCACCCGAGATGGAAAGCTTGATCTTTTGTTACGCTTCGCCGTGGGCTAGGCGCGATCTCAAAGGAGTCAAGCGGACGAGGTGTCGGAAGCTTTGGACAACGCAAAGTACCCCTAGCTGTGGTGCTACTAGAGGGCTTCCCTTGAGATGGACTCGAAGGGTGGACTGAGGTTGAGACGGAGGGATCAGACGAAGTCCGCAAGAACTCGTTGAATTGAGAAGATCAAGCTTGGTGTTACAGGTTGAGTACTACGGTTTAAATAGACGAGCCGTGGTAATTGAATAGAACGATATGGAATGTTATAGAACAAGGATGAGTCAGACGAAGAACTTGATAGAACGCTGAGGAACAAGTGGTGAGTCAGCGTTTACAAAGCACGGAAGTCGAGAGAATGTCTAAGAACAATGTGAGTAATACAAAGGAAAAGGATGTCGTCGGGCGGGGCTCGAACAGCGAGACGACAGAGTTCAAAGTGAAAGGTGCACATAGGGTCAAGGTCAAGGAAAGCGTAGAGAAAGAACAGGGGAAAAACGTAACAAATGTAACAACAACGATGCTGCCGCAACGCCATAGGGCCATAATGACAACAACAATGCTGCAACGCCACTGGGCCACGACGCCAACGCCAATGCCAATGACATGACGCCAACGTGATGCCAACTGGTGACATGGATGACGATGCGATGACGATGTGGCCCTGACCATGATGATGCCAGCACTGCAGCACATGCCAATGGAACAACAATGCCATTGCAACACCACAATGCCAACACCAACACCAATGCCAACACCAACACCAACACCAACACCAACACCAACACCAATGACATGACGCTGACGTGACACTGACTGGTGACACGGACAACAATGTGGCCCTGACCATGATGACACCAGCACTGCAACGCACGCCAATGGGACAATGGTGCCACTGCAACACCACAATGCCAATACCAATGCCAACAACGACAACGACATGGCAATGCCACTGGCCCACGATGCCAATGCCAACAATGATGATGTGATGCCAACTGGCGACATGGATGATGATGCAATGATGACATGGCCCTGACCACAATGACGCCGATGCCAACGATGCGATGCCGGCGTGATGCCAACTGGCAACACAGACAATGACACAACAACAACACAGCCCCAACCACAACAATGCCGGTGCCCAATGCACACCAATGATGATGATGCAACAACGATGCAACAACGACAACACTGCAATACCATGATGCCAATGTGATGATGATGTAACCCCGACCACGATGATGACAATGACGCCATGGCCACATGATGACACGGCCATGTACTGGCATGCACGCCCCCTCATGGTCACGGGTACTGGTACCCGTGCTCTTCCCTAGAGGCAGAGAGGCAGTGTGAATCAGATCGGGTCAACGAAGTACTAGAGGAGTTGAAAGGTGGTGCAGAGAGCATGGGCATAATTGGTAATGATACATGTTGATACTAGAGTATTCTACAACCATTGCTATCTGAATTCATTCTCTTCATTTGCTATTTTTGATGGATAACTTCATCTCTTAAGTGTTCTGGGGTACTATTTGATTTTAAACATCTGATGGATCTGAATTTCTAATAAGTCTGAGAAAGCTGATTTTATGACCATATGAGACTATGAAAGTCTGAAATTCTTTGACACTATGATCTGATATCTTGCCCAACTGAGCTACTAGTAGACACTTAATTGCTGAATGAATGATACACTAAAAGTGTTAAGAACTACAAAGCTGGATTCCAGATGTGATGAATACATGACATATACTTAGTGAATAGAGTAACTGATCAATGTGCACCTGACTTGACTAAAGACATGATATTCTGATGTAATGAATACATGGTATAAACTGAACTACTAGTGACACTTACTTCCTAAATGAATGATACACTGAAAATATGTAAGAACTGTAAAGCTGAATTTCTAATGTGATGAATACATGACATATACTTAGTGGTTGGAGTAACTGATCAATGTGAATCTGACTTGACTGAAGATATGATGTTCTGCTGTAATAAATACATGACATAAACTTGGTAAATGCAATTACTGATGAAATGTAAATTTGACTTCACTGATGACATTATATTCTGACAGACTTGTGTCAGTAAGCACTTATCTGACTAACTGATTTGATCTGGGACACTGACTGACCTGACATTTCTGATATGGCTGGTGTCAGTCATTTCAGTCACTGTCAGTTTAGTCAGGAAAATTGCCATGTTCCTGATGGAAGCATGCCCAATTGTTTGGTTTCAGAATATCAGCTTGATGTGTAGTAATATAAGACTATATGATAAAATATCAGGATGAGATGATGAATAAAATGAAGTGGTGTACTTCATCCTTCCTAACTACTACCTAATAGTGATGAGATTATATTAAAAATATCAGAATGCTTAGGTAATAATTAAAATTAAAAAGTAT
>JBBPSV010000430.1:0-18680 GCA_038093795.1 Retiboletus fuscus
GGTGATGGGGGAAAGAACCTTAATGATTTCAAATGGTCCTTCGCGTTTTGGGAGGAACTTAGGGTCCTTTTGAAGGCGGTGAAGGTTCCTGGCTTCCAACCAGACCTTGTCTCCTAGGGCGAAGGGTTTGAAATGTTGCCGGGTTCGAGAGGCCATGGTCATCCTAGCGAGGTCATGGGCTGCTCTGGCTTCATCCCTGGCCTTGGTGAGCTGGGAGAGGTGGAGTTCCACTGCAGGGAGTTTGGAGGGTGAAAGGACGGAAGGAAGAGGTTTGGGTTCATAGCCCATTTGGAGGAAGAATGGGGATTGATTGGTGACAGAATGGGGGCGGTGGTTATGGGCGAATTCGGCAAAGGTCAGGAGTTCAGCCCACGAGGTAGGGTTGTCTCCGCAGAAGATCCGGAGATAAGTTTCTAGCTCTTGATTCGTTCGTTCCATTTGGCCATCTGTTTGGGGGTGATAAGCGGTGGATAGGCGGAGGTCGTAGTTCAGAATGCATCCCATTTCCTTGGCGAAAGCCGAAGCAAATTGGGGACCTCTGTCGGAGATGATGCGATCAAAGAGTCCGAAACGTCGGTAGACCTTGTGGAAGTAGAGGGACGCAATGTTGGCCGCCGAGGCGGTTTTAGTGGTGGGGCAAAATACAGCCCCCTTGAAGGCTCGGTCCACCCAGACGACTATAGAGTCTTTTCCATCTGAGATCGGGAGGTCGGTGATCAGATCTACCATGATGTCCTGGAAAGGATGGGATGCAGAAGTAGGGATGGGAGTTAGAGGCGGGGAACTGGGATGGGTATTAGTTTTGCATTGTTGGCAGATCGCACATCCTTCTACATAATTGCGGACGAACGATGCTAGGCCAGGCCACCAGAATTCGGCAGAAACTAACTGGCGAGTTTTGAGGTATCTTGGGTGTCCAGCAGATTCGTGGTCATGGCATCTTCGTAAGATCTGACGTCTGAGGTCTCCTTCAGGGGGAACGTACACGCGGTCTTGGTAAGTGAGTATCCCCTCTCAATTCTGCCAATCTGAAAGTCGGGAATGGAACGCGGCTGGGATGTGTTTGTCTACCGCTTGGAGTGAGGTCAGGGCAAACGGATCAGTGGCAGAGGCAGAGCGAATCTTGGAGGAGAGGGCGATGTCGATGACATTGACGAAAAGAGATGGGGGGAGTAGGGTTACGAGGGAGTTGTCTGAGGCGTCTTTCGGAAAGTGGTCCGTGTGTCGGGAGAGGGCATCGGGACCAGCCAGTTGGGACCCTGGTACGTGAATTAATTTGAGGTCGAAGTCTGCTAGGTCAAGTAGCCAACGAGCTTGTCGTCGATTTAAGGTGTGGGGTTCTTGGAAGTAAGTGAGGTTTTTATGATCGGTAAATACTTGGACCTGGTGGGGGGACCCATGCAAGTAGTGGGACCAAGCTTTGAGTGCCCGGAGTATGGCTAAGAGTTCCCGATCATGGATGTCGTAGTTTCGCTGGGTGGAGTCGAAACTTTGAGAGAGATAAGAACAGGGGTGCCATTCACTGTTGGGGTCTGCCTAGAGGAGAATTCCTCCCGAGGCATAGAGAGAGGCATCGGTGGCGATAGCAAAGGGGGCAGAGAGGTCCGGGACCCGGAGGACCGGCTGGGAGGCGAATCTTGCTTTAAGGAGGTTGAATGCAGACTGACAGGAGTCGCTCCAAGACCAGGCGATAGACTTCTTAGTGAGGTCGATGAGAGGTCGGGCTATGGTAGAGTAGTCGGGGATGAATCGCCGGTAAAAGTTGGCAAAACCCAGGAAAGACCGAACGTCTTTTACTGAGGTGGGAGTGGGCCAATGAGCGATCCCGTCCAATTTGGTGGGGTCCATGGCGATCTCGTTCGGACGGATAATCATTCCAAGGTACTCAACCTCATCTTGGTCAAAGAAGCATTTTTCTGGTTTTAGGTGAAGGTGGAGCTCCTCCATTCGTTGTAATACTCGATGGGTGCGTTCGGTGTGGGTCTGTTGGTCGGGGGAGAAGATGAGGAGGTCGTCCATGTAGATAAACAGCCATCCCTCAGTGATGAGGTCCCTGAACGAGTCATTCATGAACCGTTGGAACGTGGGGGGGGAATTGGTAAGTCCAAAGAACATGACGTTCGGCTCGAACAGCCCTCGGTGTGTGATAAAGGCTGCCTTCCACTGGTCTCCTTCCTTAATGCGGACGTTGTTATATCCCCACCGGACGTCCATCTTGGTGAATATCCTAGCTCCCCGAATCCGATCCATGAAGTCCTGGAGAAGAGGAAGGGGATATGCGTCCCGAATGGTTTGTTCGTTCAGGCACCGATAGTCTTGGCAGGGTCGTAAGCCTGGCTTTTGCCCGGGTTGGGCTTTCTTTTTGACGAAGAAGAAAGGGGAGGCTTGCAGAGATTTTGAGGGGGAAATTTTGCCGGAGGCCAGGTTTTCGTCGATGAACTTGTCGGTCGCTTGCCGCTCGTCAGCCAAAAGAGGGTAGATCTTAGCAATACGGGGAATAAAGCCCTCTTTGAGGTTGATGGCGTGGTCATAGGGTCTGGACGGGGGAAGGACGTTTGCTGCTTCTTCGGCGAAGACCTCTTTATATCTGGTGTACTCTTCCGGGAGGGAGGAAGCGACCGGTGTGTCAGGAGAGAGGGCAAGGCTGGATGCGATAGAGAGGCGAGAGATTACCGGGGCTGGGATGAACCGTGATCCACAGCGAATGATCCGATTGATAGTGTATTGATCATGGGCACAGGTGAGGAAGTCGCATTCATCCTCCCATCCATTGTAAGCATACAGGCATTCATCTTGGACGGAATTGACGAAAACGTGACGTGGCGGAGGTCGAGGGGGAACGAGGAGTTTTTCTTGTCGTAGGTAGGCGCCCTGATGGAGGGAGAAGAGGAGTTTAGACTCATCCGTGGTTTCGGCGATCCGGAGGGTTCCTTTTGCCCAATCAATGGTTGGGTTGGTCTTTCGCAGCCAAGGGATTCCTAGGAATAAGTTATCCTTGCTCAAGTGCATGACATGGCAGGTGATTTGGTGAACAAGGCCTTCGGTAGAAACAAAGAGATTGGCGACATATCGGATGGTTCCTTTGGTGTTAATGGTTCCGTCGGCGTTTTTAGCGTGGACCGGGTGATCGAGCTTAGTTAGAGGGATTTTGTGTTTCTTAGCGAACCCCCAATCGATACAGCAGACATCCGCTCCACTGTCGATCAGAGCACGGGTTTCAACGGTTTGCAGGGTGTGCGAGGGGATAATAACTTGTACTGGGATTTGCATGGAATTCGTAGTAGAAGTCACAGATACCGAAGCACTAGGGGACGTAGACGTTGTAGCAGGTCCCCGCTTTAAAAATCCTGGGAAAAGGAAACTCTTCTAACCGCTACTCTGTCCTCGTCTTCATCAGCGTCGTCCGGGATCTCTTCCAACTTTGGAATGTCAGAAGTGGCAACCGCTTTGACCACCGGTTTCTTCCCCTTGGAGAATTTAGGACAATTGGTGGAAAGATGGCCCCCTTCCCGGCAGCGGAAGCAAAGGTTGTTCTCAATGCATCGCTTTCGTTCAGCAGGGGTGAGTTTTGGGATGGTGGTACGTACGGCATCTATGTCCATAGCATCTGGATTGGGGGGAGTGAATTTCGGGGTAGAATGGAATCTGTGGAAAACTTTCCCGCTTCCTCGTTTTGCAAGGTCTCTTGCTTGCTCTTTCATAGTGGCGAAGTGGGCGGCCTTAGTATACCAGTCTTCGATCTTGTCCGGGGGGGTCTCCATGCTCTGGATTTTCCACATGAGGGGTTCCGGGATTCCAATAGCGTAATAACTGATGAGAACATTAGCGTCGGTGACCTTGGAGATGGCGACGTGTTTTTGGAAGCGAGCGGTGTATTCGGTGAGGGAGGGGGAGTAGTCTCCGTGCTTGTTCTTGACCATTTTGGTCGTGGCGAGCCAATGAAGGCTGGAGGCGATGGTGTCCTTTCATACGAAGGACTTGGAGAAAGAGTCGCAGAAGTCAGCGAAGGTTCCGAGGTTGAGCGTAGCCTGGGCAAGGATCTTTTGTCGGTAAGTGGCAGCCCAGACTTTGGCCGACCCCTTCTTCATAAATGATAGCGCATAGGCTACTTTCTTGGCGTCAGTGTCGTAGACTTCAGAGTTAACTGCAAGGTAGAAGGTGACGGTTCCGAGCCAATCTTCGGCTTTGGCAAAGGATCCGTCGAAGTCTTCGGGGGTCCCGAGACGAAGCTCCGTGGGTTTGGTGGTTGGCGCTGCTGGCATAGCGGGAGGAGAAGGAACAGTCGGTGGTGGTGGGTACGAGAGGGGGAATCCTCCGAAGGGAGGGTTACGTGCTCAGGGGGTTGGTGAGGGTGGGGTTGGTTCCCTAGGGATGGTGAGTTCTGAGGAGAACCGATGTCGAAGGGTGAGCTCTTCTTCGGGTCTGAAGAGATTATCGAGGTCTAAGTCCGGGTTGGTATCCGGGGATGATGCAGTGTCTTGGGGGGCTTCCGACTCTGATAGGTCGGTGGGCGGGGGTTCTCATGGTCGGGACCAACGAGGATCGATGGTAGGTCGTTGGGACGCAATGGTTGTTCAAGGATTCGAGGGATCTGCTCACGGAGAGCACGCTCGAGAATCAAATGGGTATTGGAGCTACGACGGAGGTAGTCCACACAAGATAGAAGCTTGATCTTTTGTTACGCTTTGCCGTAGGCTAGGCGCGATCTCAAAGGAGTCAAGCGGACGGAGTGTCGGAAGCTTGGACGACGCAAAGTACCTCTAGCCGTGGTGCTACTAGAGGGCTTCCCTTGAGATGGACTCGAAGGGTGGATGAAGACTGAGACGAGAGGATCAGATGAAGTCCGCAAGAACTCGTTGAATTGAGAAGATCAAGCTTAGTGTTACAGGTCGAGTGCTACGGTTTAAATAGGCGAGCCGTGGTAATCGAATGGCACTAGATGGAATGCCACAGAACAAGGATGAGTCAGGTATAGAATCTGGTAGAACGCTGGGGAACAATGGTGAGTCAGCGTTTACAAAGCATGGAAGTCGGTAGAATGTCTAAGAACGCTATGAATAATACACGGGAAAAGATATCGTCGGGCGGGGCTCGAACAGCGAGACGATGGGGTCCGAGGCGAAAGGTAATCATAGGGTCAAGGAAAGCATAGTAGAAAGGACAAGTCAGGGGAAAAACGTAACACGTCCTTGGCAACGACGGTCTTCTTTTTGGGGGCAGTGGCCTCTTCATCCTCGTCCATGTCCTCGTCAGTCCACTCTCGCTAGACCACCGTTAGTCCATCAACGAAGCCCAGTGGCACACCATGTACCTTGCACACAGACGACGCGACCGACGCCGTGACCGACCCAACACCAGACGATGCCATCCCCTTCTCCACCTTGGGCACCACATCCTCCTCAACCTCATCGGTCTCTGTTGTCTCCTTCTCCACCTCAGGCACTATGCTCTTCTCGACTTCATCGGTCTCCATTGCGGTGAAGAGATTGAAAGCTCGGAGGACCTGCAGGAACAAGCGTTCTGGCCTGAGCTAGCAGAAAGGGGGTCTGAGGGTACGATGAGTTCGTCCCTAAGGGATTCTGGCAAGTGGGGAAGGTCAGGAGGTGACTTCAGGAATTTTACCCAGCAGAATTGGTAAACCCGAATGAAATCCGAGTTGGAATGGAGTTGAAGGGAATTTTCTGGAATTCCTACATGCGGAATTCGTATCCGGAATTAAAAGTGATAAAGGGGGGGATGTTGAGCGACGAGTTGGAAACATTGGATGATGCGTGGTGACGATGGACAATGGACGGCGATGACGAGAGACTTAGACGATCAAAATGCAAGTGAGCAAAAGCTGAATTACGACTCTAGGTACAAAGTACTTATAACATGACCCAATCCGGACGCTAACGTCCTTCAAAACCTAAAGCCGACGACATATGGACAAGACGGGATGATGCCCCTGGATACATATAAATAGAATAGGAAATGAGGTAAGTGAATGTCGGGTTGCACCCGAACGGTGCAAAGTGTCTGTTTTGAGGTCACATGATATGTAAACACATGAGGAAATGTGAAAGGACTGTCCGAACGAAGTACGGAATTTATATAACAAACCCGACTTACCGCAGAATTTCAGGTTGACTTACCAAGCATTCGGGATTTATGGACAGTGATGGGAACGGCCAGACCGCGATCGGGATTTGAGAGGAGCGTTCTAGAAGACAGAGGGGTGCTGTAGGAATGTGGGGGAAAGAAGGATATAAGCGTAGAGAACTATTGTTCTCTACACCCGTGGGGGACTTGACTACTGACTGTCCTCAGTCAGTTGCACGCGAGCCTGTGGCATGGGAATATTCTGAGTTTCAAATGACAATGCGGGAAATCAACTGAGTCCGAACGGCCATACAAGACATGTGGCCATCCACGTTCCACCTTCGCTATCACCATCATCATCTCCCCATTCCTCCTACCACCATGAGCGACTTCCAATTGCGCCTCTCTGCCCTCACGCAGAAATCCGATCCCAAGGCTGCCGAGCGTGCAGCAGCTCAGAAGATGTTCGAAGACATTCGGGAATGCGTCCTTACGCTGATGAAGATGATGCCCGACGACAAGGAAGAATTGAGGGATGACAAGGAGATATGGGTAAGGGGCTGGAGCGTTGCCCTGGTACGTCCTGCCACGTTTGTTGTCTCCCTAACGATACTAACTTCATCAAACTGCAGGATCTTCTTATGAAGGCGATGGAGGATGCCATGTCGCTCGGGCTCAACGCCAGGCTCAACGAGAACACAGCCAAGGACATCACCAAGGCCGACCAGCAGCATGCCGACTGGAAGGCAGTGTTGGCAGCATCCCCTCTCTCTGCCGTTGCGCCCGCCTTCAAACCAACGCAAGACACCGAGGGCACGATGGAGGTCGAAGAAGTGTTGGTCCTGTCTGGATCTGGGTCTGCGCAGGGGACGTGGGCCATGTCATCTGAGGCCTCCTTGGTCTCGGACAAGTTGTTCGAGAGGAGGATGGCCGGGAACAGGAAGGTAAGTGGTTGGTCGTTATGCGAAAATCCTGACTTGACTTGGATTTAGTGTCAGCATATTGAGGATGACGACGATGACGAGGTTGAGGTTGAGGAAGATGCCCCACAGCCCAGGCAAGTGAAGGAGAAGGAGAGGGCACAACCACTCCTGCCCTGCGAAAAGTGTGTCCAAGGCAAGCGGGAATGCATCGGGATTGAGGGGGCAGCGTGCGTGAGCTGCTCGCTCTCTAGGATCAAGTGCAGCCAGTCGGTCAAGCGCGGGAGGCAAAAGGGGAAAGTGGAGGTTGCAGTTCCCGGTGAGTCCCATCTGCATCCCTCTCATGCATTTGCTAATCGGGATTTTAGTGCAACCTTCTCAGGTGACAAAGCTGACACCCAGGATTGTCGAGGTCTCCAAAGACGAGGAAGAGGAAGAGGCGACGCCGGTCAAGGCCAAGACAAAGGTGAGGACTGTGACCATCAAGGTGTCCAGTTCATCTGGACGGTCCAAGGCCGCAAAGAAGCGTGATGTGGCTATCTGCCACCTCCTCGAGTCCCAGAAGAGGATTCGGCAAATCCAGGCCAGTATCAAGGCGCTCGAGGTCAAGCACGAGGAGGTGTTGGGGGTAATGGAGGAGGCCATGGAGAAGTTGTGCAGGATCGAGTAGGCGCTCCCCCCTTCTTCATCTTCGTAGTTACTATCCCGTCGTAGTGTACTTGTAATTCCCAGTCGCATTTGTATGTCCAAAGGAAATCCTGATTCTTGCACGCTTGAGTCCGTCCAAATCCGCAGTCTAGGTAAAAGAATAGTAAGGGTGTTACGCTTGGCCCGGGTAGGGTCGAGCGTAGACTCAAGGGGGTTCTGGGACTAGGAGAGTACCAGCGTTCTTGACGCTACAGTACAACTTAGGAACCTTCGGGCGAGGTATCTGCTCACGAAGAGCACGCTCAGCGTCGAAGGGTACGATGAGTCCGAGGAGGACAAGTCTTATCCCGGTCTTGGGAGATCAAGCATAGGAGTTATCTCAAAGATATGATTGAGTAGCTCTAGCTTAAGGAATACAAGCGCAGAGTCTACAGTTTATATATGCGAGCCATGGAAAGTCATAGAAACCCATGGAAGAGACGGGTAAACGAGGGATGAAAGGAGATGTGACTCGGGGAATCGTAAGGACTCGGGATGAGTCGAAACGAGTCACATCTGCTGCGGATCTGTCGATCAGTGTTGATCAGAAGCAGCTGTTGATCAAAGATTATCATGAAACGAAGAAGTGGCCGGAACGGCCCGAAGCGACAATGACAGCAGGGTCATTAGTCGGAAATGAAAAAGAGGTGCGGTCCGTGGGAATATCGACCTACGTGCCATATGAGAGTAGTCTGGGTAGCGCCAGACGAGATGGATAGCGATCCATCGAGATTAAGCTAAGTAAAAAGAAAGAAAGAAATAAACGGGCCAGGTCAACTCGTAACATTACCCCCTTCTTACGCTCCTCAATGCCACTTGAGGGTATCTAGAGGTTGATGTAGCCCCCGTTGGGGGATCCGGTGACGTTGGCGTACGCCGTATCGTCCCATACGTCGTCTGTGAAATCGAGTTCTGGCTCATTCTGAATGCGGGATGCAAGCGGGCAAGGTCGCGGGCGGTGCGACCGTCGCGACGAGCGAGAGGAGCTAGAGGATTGAGAGGATGAGGACGGGGTAGCGGGACGGGGGCGACGGCGGAGTGGACACTGGTTCTGAATGTGTCCGGGGCACATGCGAAGACAGAATGGGCACTTGTACTCTGGGCAATCAATGCGCCAGTGTCCAAGGCGGTGACAGTGAAAACAGGACGCGTTGTATAGGGGGTGATCTGTGGTAAGGCTGATCTCACCTTTGTTCATGAGATGAACTCGTTCGAGCCGGTCGATGAGGTTAATTTTGCTAGGCGACAATGGAGAGGACGACGCAGACAGCGTCGGAGTGATAGGCTCGGCCGGCGAAGGGACTAGGATAGCGTCAACCGGGATGGTAGGTCGAACGGGAGGAAGGGGGAGGCCAGCTTTGGCGAGGTCCTGTGAGTATCGTTCTATGTCAGCGACGAAATCCAGCATGTCAAGCTGGTGCATGGCTGAGAGGAGGTATGACCGGATGCGGCGGGCTACAAGGTGAAGCTGAGTCGAAAAGAACTCAGACTGGGCATTTGCGGAGGTGAATGAAGCGATAGGGTCGAGACGAGAGACCTGTAAAAATGCTAGGTACAATGATTCGAGGGGAGAGTCTACATCTAAATGCGCCTGCATGGTGGCTGCGAGGTGGGAGTCACGGAGGCGGGTCTGGAGAAGCCATCCGGACTCGCATGACAGCAGGTCGGACCGAAGGGTGTAGGCGAAACAAGGAACATTGACAGATAAGATTGTCTTGGGTTTCTCTTCCTTTTCGAGGACAGAGGGCCAAGGGAGGGGTGTGGTGTCCCACCCGGGGGTGGCGGCGTTACTGGTGCAGTCGTTGGCTAGGACCATGGGGGGATGAATGGTAGGAACTGAAAGTTCCTGAGCAAGTGGGGAGGAATCATCGACTCCCTCAAGGGGGGTTAGAGCGGAGTCGGTGAAGGTGATGGAGGACTCGGTGAGAGAAGATTCGGTTGACGGGGAGTAAGACATGCTAGTGAATGTGGGTACTAGAGCTCGGTTGGTGATTCTCACGTAGAGACCAGCGCGTAGAGTTCTAAGGAGGGAAGACCTTGGGGTGAAGCTTCTTATAGCTTCGAAGGATTGCTTGGGCATGTTTGAACTCCCGTTCCGGGAGCCAGGTGTCGTCAGAGGCGGTGAAGCCGTGCCAGTGGACAAGGAATTGTCGGTTGACAGCGGAGCCCCGGTGTCATACGATTTTTTCAATTTCATACTGTTCTTCGCCATCAATAAGGTCAGGTGGGGGTGATGGGAAGTTAGGGCCGTGCACGGAGTTTTCCTTGTATGGGGTGAGGAGCGAGGCGTGGAAGACCGGGTGTATTTTCCACGTCTTGGGGAGACGGAGTTGATACGTGATCGGGGACAGTACCTTGACAATGGTAAAAGGTCCTTCACGTTTCGGGGCAAATTTCAGGTGAGTCAGGTTACGTTTCAAATTTCTGGCCTCGAGCCAGACCTGATCACCTTTTTTGAACGGAGTGAAATTCTTCTTGTTTCGAGAAGCCATGACTTGCCTAGCTAATTTGTGCGCAGCAAGGGCTTCTTGACGGGCAGTGGTAAGTTCCTTGATACGATCTTCCACAGCGGGGAGATCCGTGAGTGGGAGGACGGTGGGGATCGGAGTAGGTTCATACCCCATCATTAGGTAAAATGGGGATTTACCGGTGACGGAATGGGGGCAGTGATTGTGAGCAAACTCAGCGTGGATCAGCCGATCAGCCCACGTGGTGGGATTGTTCCCCGCAAAGATCCGTAGGTAGGTTTCGAGTTCCTGATTGATCTGCTCAGTTTCTCCATCAGTCTGGGGGTGATATGCGGTGGATAATGCAAGGGAACACCCGAGAAGCCTACCAAGTTCCTTCGCGAAGCAAGAGGCGAATTGGGGGCCTCGATCGGAGATGATCTTCTCGTAGAGGCCAAATCTGGGGTATACTTTCTTAAAATAGAGGGTGGCAACGTCTTCCGCAGTAGCGGTCTTAGTAGTGGGGCAGAAAATAGCCCCCTTCGAAGATGCGTAGTCGGCCCAGACTATGACAGCCGTGAAACCGTTGGACTCGGGAAGATCCGTGATCATGTCACAGGAGATCTGCTGGAAAGGGTGAGTGGCAGTGGACTTGTTGGGAGTGAGGGGAGGGGTCGTGGGGTGGGTGTTGACCTTGTGCTGCTGGCACAGGGCACAACCCTCGACATACTTGCGAACATACTGGGCCAAACCAGGCCACCAGAACTCGCTCGCAACGAGTTGTCGAGTTTTAAGGAAACCAGGATGACCAGCCGACTCGTGGTCATGGCAGCGTTGGAGAATGGACTTACACAGTCCGGCGACGGGGGGAATATAGATGCGTCCTTGGTAAGTGAGGACGCCTTCATGGAGTTGCCAATTGCTGAGGTGGGAGCGAAAAGCAGTAGGAATGGAGCCATCGAAGGCTTGGAGGGTCTGGAGGAAGAGGGGGTCGTCTTTCGATGTAGTCTTAATGTGATCTCGGAGTGCGGAGTCAATGAGACGGACAAAGATGGAGTCCGGGAGGAGGACCGTCTGGGTATTGTCCAGGGCATGGGCAAGGAAGTCCAGGCAGCGGGACAAGGCATCTGGTCCTGCGAGGAGAGAACTGGGAACGTGAATCATTTTGTAGTCGAAGTCCGCGAGGTCGAGTAACCAGCGGGCCTGTCGTCGATTGAGGTTCTGAGGGGCTCGGAAGTACGTGAGGTTTTTGTGGTCAGTGAAGACCTGAATTGGGGTGGAAGAGCCATGTAAAAGATGGCGCCAAGACTTAAGAGCGCAGATGATCGCGAGGAGTTCGCGGTCGTGGATGTCGTAGTTGCGCTCTGCAGGGGAAAATGACTGAGATAAGTACGAGCAAGGGTGCCAAGCACCGTTCTCATCGGTCTGGAGTAGAATACCACCTGTGGCCACGCCTGAGGCGTCGGTCGCGATGGCAAACAGTGCACTGGGGTCGGGAAGACGAAGCACGGGCTTCAAGAGGAAGAGCTCTTTGAGGTGGCGGAACGCAGCGTCTTGTGCTTCGTTCCAATGCCAAGGTTGGATCTTCTTAGTGAGATCTATGAGGGGGCGAGCAATGGTGGAGTAGTCCGGGATGAACTGCCTATAATAATTGGCAAATCTGAGGAACGACCGGACTTCTTTGACGGAGGTCAGGGCAGGCCAGGAGGTGATGCCATCAAGTTTGACGGGATCCATGGCGAGCTTTCCGGGGGAAAGAATCATGCCAAGGTAGTCCACTTGTTCCGTGGCGAAGGAACATTTGGACAGGCGGAGGTGGAGGTTGAGTTCTTCCATCCGTTGGAGAACTCGTTTAGTCCATTCCGTGTGGATTTGTTCGTCTGGTGAAAAGATAAGGAGGTCGTCCATATAGATGATGAGCCATCCTTCCGAGATCATGTCTCTGAATGAATCGTTCATGAAACGCTGGAACGTGGCAGGGGAGTTAGTCATGCCAAAGAACATGACCATGGGTTCGAAGAGGCCCTTGTGAGTGAGGAAGGCGCCTTTCCATTGGTGTCCCTCCTTGATGTGGACATTGTTGTAACCCCATCGGACGTCGAACTTAGTGAAGACCTTTGCGTCTTGCACTTTGTTGATGAGGTCGTCAATCCGGGGTAAGGGATACGCATCTCGGATAGTCTGGTCGTTCAGCTTCCGGTAGTCCATGCAGGGGCGAAGCTTTGGGTTGCCATTGGCGTCGAGTTCTTTCTTCTGGACGAAGAAGAAAGGAGATGCTTGGGGGGAATTCAAGGGGCAGATAGCACCGGACCAGAGGTTCTCTTCTAAGAAGGCTTCGGTGGCTTCGTGTTCTCGCGGCGATAGCGGATATAGCTTGCCGATCTTAGGTTCGAAGCCTTCCTTGAGGTTGATCTCGTGGTCGTAAGTCCGCTCCGGTGGGAGTTGTCTGATTGGTCGTTCTTCAAACACCTTTCGGAACTGCTCATACTCTGCTGGGAGGGTGACTTCGGGTTTCTTGTTGAATTCCGCTTGCGCTAACTGCATAGCGGAGGTAATCTTGGTGATGACCGGAGAGCCTAGGGGATAGAATTGCGATCCACACCGTTGGATTCGGCTGATTCTGTAATGGTCGTGAGCTCTTTGGCAGAACTCATTCTCCGTTTCTTCGTCGAGATATTCATAGAGTCGGGCATGGTCAACACAGTTGACCTTAACTTGGCGTGGTGGGGTCCAGTCGAAGCTGGGCCTCTTAAATCGGTCGCTATATTCAGAGGTAGTGACGTTGTGTTCCTGAAAAAGAACCTTGGATTGGTCACAGGATTCTGGGATATCGATCGTCTGTTTAGCCCAGTTGATCGTGGGGTTGGTGGAGTGCAACCAAGGGAGTCCAAGGATAACGTTCTCACTTCCGCAGGACATGACATGGAAGAGAACTTTCTGGGTAATCCCTCCAGTGTTAGCGTAGAGGGTACAGGTGAAGCGGATGGCTCCGTGGGAGTTGCTAGATTGGTCGACATTCCGAACTGGGATAGGTTTCGGTAGTCGAGTGGTGGGGATCTTGTGTTTTCGCACAAAGTCCCAGTTGATGCAAGAGATATCGGCGCCACTGTCGATCAGGGCGCGGGTGTCAACGGCTTTGAGGGAGTGCACTGGTACAATGAGCTGAACTGGGATCTGCATAGATTTGCAAGTCTCAGATACAAGTACATTGGCACATCTAGGAGGAGTCCGCGTTGACAGGGTCCTCCGTTCTAAAAATCCTTGCGGGAGAAGGAGATTCTAGCTACTGACTCGGCTTCATCATCATCTTCGCAGTCAGCTAGCTCGGGGACATCGTCCTTCTTCACCTTGCGAGTTTTCTTGGGGTTCTGGGGCGAGTCATAGACCTTGCACTCCTTTGCCATGTGGCCGGTCTGGCAGCATCGGAGGCAGTGGCCTTCCTTGAAACACTTCTGCCTTTCGGCTTCAGTGAGCTTGGGAGGAAGACGGACCGCGTCGACGTCCATGGCGTCGGGGTCCTTTTCTTCCTTCTTGGAGTAGGTTGGTACGTATGAAGTACCGGGTTTCTTGTGCTGCTGCGCGATCCCTCGGGCTCGGCGGCGGTGGGAGTCAAAGAGGGCCACCTTCTTGTACCAGTCGGCGACCTTGGTGGGGGGTTTCTCCATCCGGAGAACGTTGAACATCAGTTCTTCGGGTATACCCGCAGAGTAGTAGGAGACTAAGACCGAATCATCGGTTACTCCTGCGACGGATACCTTGGACCTGAACTGGGCAGTGTAGTTAGCTAGAGAAGGGGAAAACTTGCCCTTCTTTCCAGGGATCATTCGCTTAGTGGCGAGCCAGGTAAGCGCGTTGGTAACCGATTCTGAATGGGAGAAAACTCCTTCGAATTCGGAAACAAAGTCGGACCACTTCCCAAGGGAGAAGCCTCCGCCGGAGATCTTGGATTCTCGGAAGGTATCGGCCCAGGTAGAAGCCGTACCTTTCTTCATGAAGGAGAGTGCATAGGCGATTCGCCTAGCATCATCGTTGTAGATTTCTGTGTTGATCGAGAGGTACAATTGTACCAAACGAAGCCAGGGCTTCGCTTTCGTGAGGTTTCCGTCAAAGTCCTCTGGGACTCCGAGGCGGATTTTTGTGGGCTTGGTTCCCATGACGGGAGTCTGTGGCTGAGGGGCTGGGGGTGCCGTAACTGGGAATATGTGACCGCTTTGAGCGATTGGTGTCGGTGACGGCGGGGTGGGGCTACGAGGGGTAACTGCGCCGGCTGAAAGCTGGTGGGACAGTAGTCTAGAGAGTTCTTGTGATTCTGCTTCCTCTGCGGGAGAGCGTAGCTCAAGGTCTAGGTCGGGGTTATCAGAGCCTTCAGTAGGGGCTTCTGAGTCCGATGTATCTGAGGCTGAGGACTCGGGGTCTGGTGATTCTGTGGCTCTCCACGAGGTGGAGATCGGTGGCAGTCGGGCTGAGGAGGAGGGCCTACTTGATGGTAGCTGCGACGTGGTAAGCTAGAGCTTTTGTTATGCTTGGCCCGGGTAGGGTCGAGCGTAGACTCAAGGGGTTCTGGGACTAGGAGAGTACCAGTGTTCTTGACGCTACAGTACAACTTAGGAACCTTCGGGCGAGGTATCTGCTCACGAAGAGCACGCTCAGCGTCGAAGGGTACGATGAGTCCGAGGAGGACAAGTCTTATCCCGGTCTTGGGAGATCGAGCGTAGGAGTTATCTCAAAGGTATGATTGAGTAGCTCTAGCTTAAGGAATACAAGCGCAGAGTCTATGGTTTATATACACGAGCCATGGAAAGTCATAGAAACCCGTGGAAGAGACAGGTAAATGAGGGATGAAAAGAGATGTGACTCGGGGAATCGTAAGGACTCGGGATGAGTCGAAACGAGTCACATCCGCTGCGGATCTGTCGATCGGTGTCGATCAGAAGCAGCTGTTGATCAAAGATTATCATGAAACAAAGAAGTGGCCGGAACGGCCCGAAGTGACAATGACAGCGGGGTCATTAGTTGGAAATGAAAAAGAGGTGCGGTCCGTGGGAATATCGACCTACGTGCCGTATGAGAGTGGTCTGGGTAGCGCCAGATGAGATGGATAGCGATCCATCGAGACTAAGCTAAGTAAAAAGAAAGAAAGAAATAAACGGGGCCAGGTCAACTCATAACAGTATGAACCTAAACTGGCAGGTGAACCAGGAATAGATGGTCCTGAAAGAGTCCGGGTTGGTGGTGCCGGCGATGTGAAATTGGAAGCAGGTGGTTCGAACGGATCAATGGTAAAGCCTAATGGAGCCGAGACGTTGGGAAGCTCGGCAGAGCAGTTATGCAGTGCATCGCCAGGTGGGACAGATACAAAAAGTTCTGAATCCTCGGAAATTTGCAAATCATGAAATTGTGCTAGCAAATTTTCAAGTTCTTGGTGCTGGGGAGTCGGCTGAAGTGTTCTCCTGGAGACCCTTTGAGAATCCCTCACGGTGGGCTCCAGTTGAAGAGATTGAAAGCTCGGAGGACCTGCAGGAACAAGCGTTCCAGCCTGAGCTAGCAGAAAGGGGGTCTGAGGGTACGATGAGTTTGTCCCTAAGGGATTCTGGCAAGTGGGGAAGGTCAGGAGGTGACTTCAGGAATTTTACCCAGCAGAATTGGTAAACCCGAATGAAATCCGAGTTGGAATGGAGTTGAAGGGAATTTTCTGGAATTCCTACGTGTGGAATTCGTATCTGGAATTAAAAGCAATGAAGGGGGGGACGTTGAGCGACGAGTTGGAAACATTGGATGATGCATGGTGATGATGGACGATGGACGGCGACGATGAGAGACTTAGACAATCGAAATGCGAGTGAGCAAAAGCTGAATTATGACTCTAGGTACAAAGTACTTATAACATGACCCAATCCGGACGCTAACGTCCTTCAAAACCTAAAGCCGACGACATATGGACAAGACAGGATGATGCCCCTGGATACATATAAATAGAATAGGAAATGAGGTAAGTGAATGTTGGGTTGCACCCAAACAGTGCGAAGTGTCTGTTTTGAGGTCACATGATATGTAAACACGTGAGGAAATGTGAAAGGACCATCCGAACGAAGTATGGAATTTATATAACAAACCCGACTTACCGCGGAATTTCAGGTCGACTTACCGAGCGTTCGGGATTTATGGACAGTGACGGGAATGGCCAGACCATGATCAGGATTTGAGAGGAGCATTCTAGAAGACAGAGGGGTGCTGTAGGAATGTGGGGGAAAGAAGGATATAAGCGTAGAGAACTATTGTTCTCTATAGCGGACTCTTGCATAGCCACGGATGGTCCAGATTCTTCAATGGGCAGTGGCACGTTCCTCAACTCCATCCACTTTGTGTACTGGTGTTCAGCCTTGACGATTTTGGCCGCGACATCTTTGTCCATGTTGGTGTCCATGAACAGGGCATCCCCCTCCTTCTTGGCGGTCTCCCATGCGTCCTAGACCGTTCCCATCTCGTTAGCACTTGCACGCAACCAGAATAGACTGGACACGCACCATCGCTGACCCGAACCTCCCCAACCACAAGTTGATGTCGTCCTTGAGGTCTTCCCTGTCGTCGGGCCAGGACCTGGCCTCTGCTTCAAGCCGGTCTGTGGCATTCTTCAATTTGTGGCGTGCGTCCCTTCATGCAATTGCGCCTATGTCGGTCATGACTTGGAGGTTGGCGAGCCAGCTTGCGAACTGCTGTTTGGAGGACATGGTGGTGGATGATGACGATGGAAGGGAGAAAGAGAGAAGTGGAGCGACACGATGTGGTCGAGCTGCTTGACGCGTCAAGACCATGTATTCAAACCCCGCATTGTCCATGTTTCCCACGCCACACCACTGACTGGAGACAGTCAGTATTCAAGTACCCCACGGATGTAGAGACTTGTACGTCTCTAGTGTCGTATTCCATCGATCCACCACATCCTACAGACTATCCCTTGTTGTGTACACTCCATCTGGGCATTGTCTACCTAGTCTGGTCCGTCCTTCCTCACCTGGTCTCTTAGTCCTTGGTTAGTCCAGTCTGGTCTATTAGTCCTTTCGTTCAGTCTTCATCGGTCTCCTTTCATACCACTTACAAGTAGTTATCTTTACCCCTTTCATTCGTCATCATCATTTATCGCTACTGTTTGTCATTGCCTTCGCTTCGTTTTATAGTTAGAGTTCATGTTCCTTATCCCTGACAGTCCTGGGAAATGCCCAGACTATAAAGTCTTGTACCTTTGGTTTTCAAAGAGATTTTTCGACTTCGGAGGATAAAAAAGGATCCTCTCCATGCACGCATGCATGCACATACTCATCACCGTCATTGTCTCTGCCGTCTTCCACATCGCTCTCCCCTTGGACTCATGTGTCTGGACTATTGTATCTACCATCAGACTACCATTCTCACTACCAGACCATCATTCCCTTCTCTGGACACACGTCCAGAATATCCTCCCTCCTGGACCATTCCTTTCTGGCACTTCACCTCTGCCTTGAACCCTCTTTGGGGACGAACCCATCGCACCCCTCACCTTTCATACTACCTGGACTTCTCCATAGGAGCTGGGTTTGTTGTTCTTCATCAGGCTGAGGAGGAGGGCCTACTCGATGGTAGCCGTGACATGGTAAGCTAGAGCTTTTGTTACACTTGGCCCAGGTAGGGTCGAGCATAGACTCAAATATGAGGACTAAGGCTGAGGAACACCGGCGTACTGGACGCTACAGTGCGACGAGGACCTTCTCGTGAGGTATCTGCTCATGAAGAGCATGCTCAGCATTGAAGGGATCAATGAGTCCGATGAGAATGAGTCTTATCCCGGTCTTGGGAGATCGAGCATAGGAGTTATCTCAAGAATATGATTGAGTAGCTCTAGCTTGGGGAATACAATGTGTAGAGACTACAGTTTAAATATGAGAGCCATGGAATGTTATAGAACGCGTTGGAACACGTGAAAACATATGGATACAAGAGAGACATGACTCAGGGAAACGGAGGGACTTGGATAGAGTCAGAATGAGTCATATCCACTGCAGATCTGTCGATCAGCGTCAATCAGAAGCAGCTGTCAGTCAATGATTATCATAAAACAGAGAAGCGGTCAGAACGACCTGAAGTGACAATGACAGCAGGGTCATTAGTCGGAAATGAAAGGTAGCATACAGTCTGTGAGATAATGACCTACATGCCGTGAGATAGGGGTCTGGGTAACGCCAGATGAAGCAGATAGCGATCCGCTGAGACTTAGTAAAAAGAAAGAAAAGAAAATAACAGGGCCAGGTCAAGTCATAACAGCATTGAGATAGTGCAACATAAAGTTGTCCATGAGAAAAAACAGGAGTACATAAATCTAATCCTACATATTGAACACTCTGACCTTGAGACTTGTTTATAGTCATAGAAAAAGCAACACGGACAGGAAACTGGAGGCGCTGAAGTGGAATAGGGGAATCCTCTTGGTTAGCCTCCAACATCATATGTGGAATGAATACAGTCTCAGGTGGTTGACCTCCTTCATTCTCTTTTCGAAGCACACGACATTGTA
>JBBPSV010000431.1:0-18669 GCA_038093795.1 Retiboletus fuscus
TAGCATACCATAGATCTAGTGTACACAAGTGTAAACCCTAGGATAGTATATAAAGCCTCCCAGAGACCTGACTGGCCCCCCAGTCTTGTCCTCTTGGAGTTTTCCCCTACACTCCAGTGCTACAAGTTGCCCCTTACTTGACCTCTTGAAGGCTTAGCACCCTAGTAAGGTGTTCGGTCGTTTCACCTATGCCAGACCCTCAGTAGGATTACTCATGTATCCCTGGATATCTCCTATCCGAGTCCCATCATTGACAATGGTGTATGCGCCTTTCCTCAGCTTTAGCCTTTCTTAGAACCTCGCCTCGTGCACCCCTTCTATTACCACCGAAGGCGATGCTTCTCTCGCTCAGCTAAGATCATTGATCGACAGGATGCTTCCTGATCGACAGATCCACAGCGCATATGACTCATTTCATTTACCATTCGTCGAGTCATACTTCACCGTTTCCTTTAGAGATGTGCAACCCTCATCCATTCGGCACATCTCCCCTACTTAGCTAGATCACAGCCGGTTCCCTTACTTAGATGCCCGGTCTGTGCGCACACTTGACCCCTATATAATAGGCGCTCCACCGTCCCCAGTACCTTAGCTTAGTCTACCTGAATCACCGTACACTCCTAGATTCATAGACCTCCTAGTAATTCCAATGCCTTCACCAGAACCCCTGCTTGAAGGCCGTCCCGACCCTCGACCAGCCGCCTACCATGTAGCCTTAGAACGTAAGAACTCACCTTCTCGCGCCTCCACTTATCTCTAGTAGTCCGCTCCCCGGACTACTACAGCCCGAGTCCTAGAAGACGGCTTACCCTCAGGTCTATGCGTGACCCTGCCCGGATCACGCGTAACAGATAGGAAGTTTGCCCATGACGGAGGTAACTGGGCAAGTATGAACATGACATGGAATTGATCCTTTAGGTCTAATCCAGCTATTGCCATATCATTAAAGTTCTTCTGGATCTGGTTCACCATGGTGACAATGTCACTGCGCTTGTTCATGTGGTGAGACATAGCTTCCTTGAATAAATAAAACTGGCCTGCGACTCCAGTGGTTCCGTATAGGGTAGCAAGCTTATCCCAAAGATCCTTAGATAAGGATGGGAAATTGATTTGAACGTTGTTGATATCTCTGGGTATATATTCCCAGGTAACCAGGTGCTGTAGCTCTGGTGATAGGTAAACTGACATGGTTCCCAGTGTTCTAGCATTGTGCTGCTTCCACTTGAGTCTATCTGCAAGTAGGCCTGTTGGGTCAGCATTGACGATCCCAGCATATGTGGTATCTCCTGAAACCCAGGAGTAGGTGCCTATAACATTAAGAGCGCTGCGGATAAGCTGAGTCCAGAGGTTATAGTTGGAAGCTCTAGTAAGAACTGGAATGCAGGATTGGATGGAAGAGTCGATCTTGAACTCAGAGATGGATGGAAGTGCCATGGTGGATTAATCAAAGATGATTGAGAAGATAAACTGTTGAAAAGAATCAAGGTTAGTACTCACATAGTCTATCTCAGAATAGAGTGGAGTATGAGAAGGAATGTCCAGAGTCTGAAATATAGATATAGGTGATAGAAGATGTTGGATCGGAGTATAAGAAGATTGGGCAAGGAGCACTGTGGGTGTTGGTGGTTCTGGACGTTGTATTGTAGACAATAGCTCAAACTGGACAAAGTCCAAGTTCTCCACATAATGTGGGTTGATGATACAAACGTCGTCTGTAATGTAAAGAAATTCCTGGTCACAGGATTCATAGAACCACTCAAAATTGTATCATGAATAAGAGTTCAGAATGATATAGGAATCAGCAGCTCCTGGAAACTTCTCAGAGTTGTGCCCTAACCCTGGCCACAAATCTCTTGCGTAACGACCGCCTAGGTATCTCGACATGGGCCATCTTGACCCTAGTCAGTATCTTCTTAACCTGTCTCCGTGGCGCTTGATGAGTTTGTAGAACCCTTCTAAGTCTCTCATCTTCTTGCAAAATACCTTCAATCTCTTCAAGTTCCCAATTAAGTCTCTGTACTTCCTCCCTAGCTCGTTCACCTCCTCTAGTGAGGGCATCTATCTCCTGTTCCTGATCTTTGATCTTTGTTAGTGAATCAACATAAAGCTGATAATAAGGATGTTGCGCCTTGAAGCGCAAACGGTGGTACTCATCGAACTGCCTGTTCCACTCTCTCTGCGTCGGTACTTCGCCAATCTCATATCTCTGCTCTGCAGGTACGACAATGTTGTCGTATGGATCAGTGGGAAAAGGGTTCCCAATCCAACTGTAGTGGTCGAATTCTTCAAAGTTAACTTTGAATGATCCGAGGAGATTGATGAAGTTGGAGTTCATAACAAAATGGTCTCGACATAGGATTTCGTAACCTTGATAGTGAAGAGGGATATGAGGCATGAGTTTGTATGAGTCGACTGGGAATGCAAGTCCAGTGCTCTTGTATATGGATGCAATAGTCTCTCCGCAGAACGCGAAGGTGTTGAAATATCAGGGCATGTTGAAGTTCGGGTTCTCCAGTTCTTCTCTGGGTATCTGAACCGGAAAGATGACTCGGTTCATGATAGAAACTCGGTTGGAAATGATGGGAATCTGCATGAGAGCTTTACCGAATACCACAAGCTTCTCAGTTCCATCATCTAGATGAACTTCGACTATCATCAGATCCTCTGTCGCCAAGTTGAGCAACATATCGGGATCTTCCATCTCTTTCTCGTGCTAGTATGTGACCAGCAGGGAAGGTACGTGCAATGGGGAGAGGTGATGGAAGAGGTGGCAGTTCTCCCATCTGAGAGCATCGGGTGTTACGTTTTTCCTTTCCTTCTCCGTTGTCTTCTCCGCTCTTTCATGCCCACCTCCTGCTTTGTACAATGTTGTCTTGCCGTTCAAGCCCTGCCTGACGATATCTTTTATCCATGTATTACTCACAAATTCTCTAATGTTCCTCCGACTTCTATGCTTCGTAAACGCTGACTCACCCCTGTTCCTCAACGTTCTACTGAGTTCTATGCCTGACTCATCTCTGTTCTCCAATGTTCCATCCTGTTCTATTCTACTACCACGGCTCGCCTATTTAAACCGTAGCACTCGACCTGTAACTCTAAGCTTGATCTTCTCAATTAAACGAGTTCGTGCGGACTTTGTCTGACCCCCTTGTCTTCGCCCTTGTCCACCCTTTGCTTCCACAGCAAGGGTAGTCCTCTAGTAGCACCACGGCTAGAGGTTCTTTGCGTCGTCCAAGCTTCCGACACCTCGCCCACTTGACTCCTTTGAGATCGCGCCTAGCCTATGGCAAAGCGTAACAAAAGATCAAGCTTCTATCTCAAAAGGACTACCTCCGTTGTAGCTCCATTACCCCTTGATTCTCAAGCATGCTCTCTGTGAGCAGATCCCTCGAATCTTAGAACCACCATTGCGTCCCAACGACCCACCATCGATCCTCGTTGGTCTAGACCACGAGAACCTCTGCCCACCAACCTATCTGAGTTGGAAGCTCCCCAAGACACTGTGTCATCCCCAGACACCAACCCAGATTTAGAACTCGATACTCTCTTTGGACCCGAAGAAGAGCTCACCCTTCGACACCGGTTCTCCTCTGAACTTACCATTCCAAGGGAACCAACCCCACCATCACCAACCCCCAGGGTACGAAACCCTCCCTTCGGAGGATTCCCACTCTTGTACCCACCTCCAACCATTCCTCCCCAACCTGCCATGCCCGCAACAGCCACCACCAAACCCACCGAGCTTCACCTCGGAACCCCCGAAGACTTTGATGGATCATTTGCCAAGGCTGAAGAATGGCTCAGGACAGTTACCTTTTACCTCGCCGTTAACTCTGAAGTCTATGATACTGATGCTAAGAAGGTGGCCTATGCCCTATCATTCATGAAGAAAGGATCAGCTAAGGTTTGGGCAGCCACCTTCAGACAGAAAATCCTCGTGCAGGCTACACTCAACCTAGGGACCTTCGTTGACTTCTGTGACTCTTTTTCTAAGTCGTTTGTCCGAAAGGACACCATCGCCTCTAGCCTCCACTGGCTCGCCACAACAAAAATGGTCAAGAATAAGCATGGGGATTACTCCCCTTCCCTCACCGAATACACTGCTCGCTTCCAGAACCACGTCGCCATCTCTAAAGTCACTGATCCTAATGTTCTCATCAGCTACTATGCTATCGGAATCCCGGAATCTCTAATGTGGAAAATCCAAAGCATGGAGACCCCCCCAGATAAGATCGAGGACTGGTATACCAAAGCCGCCCATTTCGCAGCAATGAAGGAAAGAGCCAGGGACCTTGTGAAACAAGGAAGCAGAAAAGTTTTCCATGGAATTTCCTCCACTCCGAGGACCTTGGCATCTGACCCTGACGCCATGGACGTAGACACAGTGCGCACCACCCTCATCCCCAAACTCACTCCTGCAGAACAAAAACGCTGTATTGAGAAAAACCTCTGTTTCCACTGCCAAGAAGGGGGACATCTTTCTACCGATTGCCCCAAGTTCTGCAAAGGAAAGAAACCTGTGGTCAAAGTGGTAGCCACCTTGGACCTTCCTAAGTTAGAGGAAATCCCAGACGATGCCAACGAAGACGAGGACGGGGTAGCGGTTAGAAGAGTTTCATTCTCCCAGGGTTTTTAAAGAGGGGACCTGTCTCAACATCTATGCCCCCTAGTGCTTCAGTATCTGTAACTTCTACTACAAACTCCATGCAAATCCCAGTACAAGTTATTATCCCCTCACACACCCTGCAAACCGTTGATACTCGAGCCTTGATTGATAGCGGAGCAGATGTCTGCTGTCTTGACTGGGGCTTTGCCAGAAAACATAAGATCCCTCTCACCAAACTTGACCACCCCGTTTACGCCAAGAACACCGATGGAACCATCAATACTAAAGGAACCATCAGATACATTGCCAACCTCTTTGTCTCCACCGAGGGCCTTGTTCACCAAATCACTTGCCATGTCATGCACCTGAGCAAGGATAATGTGTTCCTTGGGATCCCTTGGCTCTGGAAGGCCAACCCAACCATCGACTGGGCAAAGAGAACCCTTCGAATCGCTGAAACCACTGATGAATCGAAACACCTCTTTTCACTTCACCAAGGAGCCTACCTACGACAGGAAAAGCTCCTCGTTCCCCCTCGACCCCCACCACGCCATGTTTTCGTCAACTCAATTCAGGATGAATGCCTGTACACCTACAATGGATGGGAGGATGAATGCGACTTCCTAACCCGTGCCCATGACCAATACACCATCAATCAAATCATTCGCTGTGGATCTCGGTTCATTCCAGCTCCTGTAATCTCTCGACTCTCCATCGCCTCCAGCCTTGCCCTCTCCCCAGATGCGCCAGTTGCCTCCTCCCTTCCGGAAGAATATGCCAGATATAAGGAGGTTTTCGCTGAAGAAGCAGCGAACGTTCTTCCTCCATCCAGACCCTACGACCATGCCATCAATCTCAAGGAGGACTTTGTTCCCCGAATAGCCAAGATTTACCCCCTTTTGGCTGACGAAAGACAGGCTACAGACAAGTTCATTGATGAAAACCTAGCTTCGGGTAAGATTTCCCCTTTGAAATCCCCTCAGGCCTCCCCTTTCTTCTTCGTTAAAAAGAAAGCCCAACTGGGACAGAAACCCAGCCTACGACCTTGCCAGGATTACCAATGTCTAAATGAACAAACCGTTCGAGATGCATATCCCCTTCCTCTCCTGCAGGACTTTATGGACCGGATCTGGGGGGCAAGAGTATTCACCAAGATGGACGTCAGATGGGGCTATAACAACGTTTGCATTAGAGAGGGAGACCAATGGAAAGCCGCTTTTATCACACATCGAGGACTGTTTGAACCGAATGTCATGTTCTTCGGACTGACCAACTCTCCCCCCACTTTCCAACGGTTCATGAACGATTCATTCCGAGACCTCATCGCGGAAGGATGGCTATTCATCTATATGGACAACCTCCTCATTTTCTCCCCTGACCAACAAACCCACACTGAACGGACCCACTGAGTACTACAGCGAATGAAGGAACTCCGCCTTCACCTGAAACCTGAGAAATGTTTCTTCGACCGAGATGAAGTTGAATACCTTGGGATGATTATCCGCCCAGACGAGATCACTATGGACCCTACTAAGCTAGACAGGATAGCCCATTGGCCCACTCCCACCTCCGTAAAAGAAGTCCGGTCGTTCCTAGGGTTCACTAATTTTTACCAACGATTCATCCCCAACTACTCCTCCATAGCCCGACCCCTCATCAACCTGACCAAGAAGGCCACCCCCTGGTCCTGGATTGACTCCTGTCAGTCCGTGTTCAACCTCCTGAAGGCAAAATTTGCTTCCCAACTGGTTCTCCGAGTCCCGGATCTCTCAGCCCCCTTTGCTATCGCCACTGACATCTCCCTTTATGCTTCTGGAGGGATTCTCCTCCAAGCAGATCCTAATGGCAAATGGCACCCCTGTTCCTACCTTTCTCAGAGCTTTGATTCTTCCCAACAGAACTACGATATCCATGACCGGGAGCTCCTAGCAGTGCTTTGAGCGCTCAAAGCCTGGTCTCACTACCTATGAGGATCCCCTCACCAGGTTCAGGTGTTCACGGACCATAAAAACCTCACTTATGTTACGAGTTGACCTGGCCCCGTTTATTTCTTTCTTTTCTCTTACTTAGCTTAGTCTCGATGGATCGCTATCCATCTCGTCTGGCGCTACCCAGACTACCCCCGTACGGCACGTAGGTTAACATTCCCATGGACTGCATCTCTTTTTCATTTCCGACTAATGACCCTGCTGTCACTGTCGCTTCGGGCCGTTCCAGCCACTTCTTCGTTTCATGATAATCTTTGATAGACAGCTGCTTCTGATCGACACCGATCGACAGATCCGCAGCAGATGTGACTCGTTTCGACTCATCCCAAGCCCTTACAATTCCCCGAGTCACATCTCTTTTCATCCCTCGTTTGCCCGCCTCTTCCACGGGCTTCCGCAACTCCCCATAGCTAGCGTATATAAACTGTAGCCTCTCCGCTTGTACTCCTTAAGCTAGAGCTACTCAATCTAACCTTTGAGATAACTCCTATGCTTGACCTCCCAAGACCGGGATAAGACTCGTCCACCTCGGACTCATCATAACCTTCGACGCTGAGTGTGCTCTTCATGAGCAGATACCTCGCCCGAAGGCTCTTAGTCGTACCATAGCGTCAAGAATGCTGGTACTCCCCGAGCCCCAGAACTTCCCTTGAGTCTACGCTCGACCCTACCCAGGCCAAGCGTAACAAAAGCTCTAGCTTACCACGTCGCGGCTACCATCGAGTAGGCCCTCCTCCTCAGCCTGACCGCCACCAATCTCCACCTTGTGGAGAGCCACAGAATCACCAGACCCCGAGTCCTCAGCCTCAGAAACATCGGACTCAGAAGCCCCTACTGAAGGCTCTGATAATCCCAACCTAGACCTCGAACTACACTCTCCCCACAAGGAAGCAGAAGCACAAGAACTCTCTAGACTACTGTCCCACCAGCTTTCAGCTGGAGCAGTTATCCCTCGTAGCCCCACCCCGCCGTCACCGACACCGATCGCTCAACGTGGTCACATTTTCCCAGCAACGGCACCCCCAGCCCCTCAGCCCCAACCTCAGACTCCCGTCATGGGAACCAAACCCACAGAAATCCGCCTCGGAGTCCCTGAGGACTTCGACGGAAACCTCACGAAAGCGAAGCCCTGGCTTCGCTTGGTACAGTTGTACCTCTCGATCAACGCAGAAATCTACAACGACGATGCTAGGTGAATCGCCTACGCACTCTCCTTCATGAAGAAAGGTACAGCTTCCACTTGGGCTGATACCTTCCGAGAATCCAAGATCTCCGGCGGAGGCTTCGCACTTGGGAAGTGGTCTGACTTTGTCTCTGACTTCGAAGCCGTATTCTCCCATTCAGAATCGGTTACTAATGCGCTCACCTGGCTCACCACCAAGCGCATGATCCCCGGAAAGAAGGGCGAATTTTCCCCTTCCTTAGCTAATTACACCGCCCAGTTCAGGTCCAAGGTATCCGTCGCAGGAGTAACCGATGATTTGGTACTAGTCTCCTATTACTCTGCGGGTATACCCGAAGAACTGATGTTCGACGTTCTCCGAATGGAGAAACCCCCCACCAAGGTCGCCGACTGGTACAAGAAGGTAGCCCTCTTCAACTCTCACCGCCGCCGAGCCCGCGGGATCGCGCAGCAACACAAGAAACCCAGTACTTCATACGTGCTGACTTATTCCAAGAAGGAAGAAAAGGACCCCGATGCCATGGATGTTGACGCGGTCCGACTTCCCCCCAAGCTCACTGAAGCCGAAAGACAGAAGTGCTTCAAGGAAGGCCGATGCCTCCGATGCCGCCAAACCGGCCATATGGCAAAGGAGTGTAAGGTCTATGACGCTCCCAAGAACCCCAAGAAAGCTCGACGAGCAAAGAAGGATGATGTCCCTGGGCTAGCTGACTGCGAAGACGACGATGACGAAGCCGAGTCAGTAGCTAGAATCTCCTTCTTCCACAAGGATTTTTAGAACGGAGGACCCCGTCAATGTGGACTCCTCCTAGGTGTGCCAATGTACTAGTATCTGAGACTCGCAAATCTATGCAGATCCCAGTTCAACTCATCGTACCTGTGCACTCCCTCAAAGCCGTTGACACCCGTGCCCTGATTGACAGTGGCGCCGACATCTCTTGCATTGACTGGGACTTTGTGCGAAAGCATAAGATCCCTACCACCCGATTACCAAAACCCATCCCGGTCCGGAATGTCGACCAGTCCACCAACTCCCACGGAGCCATCCGATTCACCTGCACCCTCTATGCCAACACCGGAGGAATCACCCAGAAAGTCCTCTTCCATGTCATGTCCTGTGGAAGTGAGAACATTATCCTCGGACTCCCCTGGCTACGTTCCACCAATCCAAAGATTGACTGGCTCAAGCAGACGATAGACATTCCTGAATCCTGCGACCAGTCTAAGGTTCTTTTTCAGGAACATAACGTCGCTACCTCTGAATATAGCGATCGATTCAAGAGACCTAGCTTCGACTGGACTCCGCCGCGCCAAGTCAAAGTCAATTGCGTCGACCACGCCCGACTCTACGAGTACCTTGACGAGGAAACGGAGAGCGAGTTCTGTCAGAGAGCTCATGACCACTATAGGATCGGCCGAATCCAACGGTGTGGATCGCGATTCTACCCCTTAGGTTCTCTGGTCATCGCCAAGATCACCTCCGCTATGCAGCTAGCGCAAGCGGAGTTCAATAAGAAACCCGAGGTCACCCTCCCAGCGGAGTATGAGCAGTTCCGAAAGGTGTTTGAGGAACGACCAATCGGACAACTCCCACCGGAATGGACTTACGACCATGAGATTAACCTCAAAGAGGGCTTCGAACCCAAGATTGGCAAGCTATATCCGCTATCTCCACGAGAACGCGAAGCCACCGAAGCCTTCCTAGAAGAGAACCTCCGGTCCGGTGCTATCCGCCCCTTGAACTCTCCTCAAGCCTCCCCTTTCTTTTTTGTCCAGAAAAAAGAGCTAGACGCCAACGGCAACCCGAAGCTCCGCCCCTGTATGGATTACCGCAAGCTCAATGACCAGACCATCCGCGATGCGTACCCCCTACCCCAGATAGAAGACCTCATCAACAAGGTGCAAGACGCCAAGGTCTTCACCAAGTTTGATGTCCGATGGGGCTATAACAACGTTCGGATCAAGGAAGGACACCAGTGGAAGGGCACCTTCCTAACGCACAAGGGTCTCTTCGAACCAATGGTTATGTTTTTCGGCATGACCAACTCACCCACCATGTTCCAGCGGTTCATGAATGATTCGTTTAGGGATATGATCTCGGAAGGATGGCTCGTCATCTATATGGATGACCTCCTCATCTTTTCACCCGATGAACAGATCCATACAGAGCGGACTAAGAGAGTTCTCCAACGAATGGAGGAGCTCGACCTTCACTTACGCCTGTCCAAGTGTTCCTTCGCTACGGATCAAGTTGACTACCTCGGAATGATTCTATCCCCCGGGAAACTTGCCATGGACCCTGTCAAGCTTGACGGGATCACTTCCTGGCCCGCCCCAACCTCCGTTAAAGAAGTCCGGTCTTTCCTCAGATTCGCCAACTATTACAGGCAATTCATCCTGGACTACTCCTCCATCGCTCGCCCCCTCATCGACCTCATGAAGAAGACCCAGCCCTGGTGCTGGGGTTCACCACAGGAAGCCGCGTTCCTCCGTCTCAAGGAACTCTTCCTATCCAAACCTGTTCTTCGACTCCCTGATCCCAGCACACCTTTTGCCATCGTGACCGACGCCTCTGGCATGGCCACGGGTGGTATCCTACTACAGACCGACGAAAACGGTGCCTGGCACCCCTGTTCCTACCTGTCACAGTCGTTCTCCCCCGCAGAACGAAATTATGACATCCATGACCGCAAACTCCTCGCCATCATACGTGCCTTAAAGGCCTGGCGTCATCTCCTTCACAGTTCTTCTACGCCGGTGCAGGTCTTCACAGACCATAAGAACCTTACCTATTTCCGCGCCCCACAGAACCTCAATCGTCGACAGGCCTGCTGGTTACTCGACCTTGCGGACTTCGATTACAAGATGATCCACGTCCCCGGATCCCTCCTCGCCGGTCCGGACGCCCTGTCCTGCCGTCCGGACTTCCTCGCCCATGCACCGGACAACACCCAGACGGTCCTCCTGCCCGACTCCATTTTCGTTCGCCTTATCGATACCGCTCTCCAGGATCACATTAAGACTACATCGAAGGACGATCCTCTGTTTCTCCAGACCCTCCAAGCCTTTGATGGCTCCATTCCCACCACCTTCCGCTCCCGCCTCAGCAATTGGCAATTGCACGACGGCGTCCTCACGTATCAGGGACGCGTCTACATTCCTCCTGTCAATGGGCTGCGTAAGGCCATTCTGCAACGCTGTCACGACCATGAGTCTGCTGGCCACCCGGGCTTCCTAAAGACTCGACAACTCGTTGCGAGCGAGTTCTGGTGGCCTGGATTGGCCCAGTATGTTCGCAAGTATGTCGAGGGCTGTGCCCTTTGCCAGCAGCATAAGGTCAACACCCACCCCACGACCCCTCCGCTCACCCCTAACAAGTCCACCGCCACGCGCCCGTTCCAGCAGCTCTCCTGTGACATGATCACGGATCTCCCCGAGTCCCACGGCTTCACGGCTGTTATAGTCTGGGCTGACTACGCATCTTCGAAGGGGGCTATTTTCTGCCCCACCACAAAAACGGCTACTGCGGAGGATGTTGCCGCCCTCTATTTCAAAAGGTGTACGCCCGATTCGGTCTATACGAAAAGATCATCTCGGATCGAGGCCCTCAGTTTGCTTCTCGCTTCGCAAAAGAACTCGGTAGGATTCTCGGATGTTCCCTTGCGTTATCAACCGCGTATCACCCTCAGACTGATGGGGAAATGGAGCGGATCAATCAGGAACTTGAAACCTACTTGCAGATCTTTGCGGGGAACAACCCCACCACGTGGGCTGATCAGCTGATCCACGCCGAATTCGCTCACAATCACCGCCCTCATTCCGTCACCAGTAAATCCCCGTTTTACCTAATGATGGGATACGAACCTACTCCAATCCCCACCGTCCTCCCACTCACGGATCTTCCCGCCGTGGAGGACAGAATCAAGGAACTCACTGCCGCCCGCCAAGAAGCCCTTGCTGCGCATGAACTAGCTAGGCAAGTCATGGCTTCTCGGAACAAGAAGAATTTCACCCCCTTTGAAAAAGGCAATCAGGTCTGGCTCGAAGCCAGAAATTTGAAACGAAACCTGACTCACCCGAAGTTCGCTCCGAAACGTGAAGGACCCTTTACCATAGTCAAGGTATTGTCTCTGATCACGTATCAACTTTGCCTCCCAAAGACGTGGAAAATACATCCGGTGTTCCACGCCTCACTCCTCACCCCGTACAAGGAAAACTCCGTCCATGGCCCGAACTTCCCTTCACCCCCACCTGACCTTATCGATGGCAAGAAACAATATGAGATAGAGAAAATCATACGACACTGGGGTTCCGCTGTCAATCGACAATTCCTTGTCTGCTGGCATGGCTTCACTGCCTCCGACGACTCCTGGCTCCCGGAACGGGAGTTCAAACATGCCCAAGCAATCCTTCGAAGCTATAAGAAGCTTCACCCCAAGGTCTTCCCTCCTTAGAACTCTACGCGCTGGTCTCTTCGTGAGCATCACCAACCGAGCTCTATTCACTCCCGCCTACTAGCAGCATGTCTTACTCCCCGTCCACCGAGTCGTCCCTTACTGAATCCTCCGTCACCTTCACCGACTCCGCTCTCCCACCCCTCGAGGGAGTCGATGACTCTTCCCCACTCGCTCAAGAACTCTCTGTCCCCACTATTCACCCCCCTATGGTCCTCGCCGACGACTGTCTCAGTACCGAGGCCACCCCCGGGTGGAACACTGCCCCGCTCCCTTGGCCCTCTGTCCTCGGTGAGGAAGAGAAGCCCAAGACGATCCTTTCAGTCAACGTACCTCGCTTCGCATATACCCTCAGGTCCGACCCGCTGTCATGCGAGTCTGGACGGCTCCTTCAAACCCGTCTCCGAGATTCCCGCCTGGCCACCACTATGCAGGCCCATTTAGACGTAGATTCCCCTCTCGAATCCCTATACTTAGCATTTTTACAGGTCTCTCGTCTCGACCCCATTGCTTCCTTCACCTCTGCCAATGCCCAGTCGGAGTTCTTCTCCACCCAGCTCCGCCTCGTAGCCCGTCGCATCCGCTCCTATCTCCTGTCCACCATGCACCAGCTAGATATGCTGGACTTCGTTGCTGACATTGAACGTTATTCGCAGGATCTCGCAAGAGCAGGGCTCCCTCTCCCTCCCGTTCGCCCCGTACTTCCAGTCAAGACCATTCTGGTCCCTTCGCTGGCTGAGCCTGCTGCTCCGACGCCGTCTGCGTCGTCTTCACCCCTATCCCCCAGCGAAGTGAATCTCATCGATTGACTCGAACGAGTTCATCTCATGAACGAAGGTGAGATCGGCCTTACCCCTGATCACCCCCTCTACAACACCTCCTGCTTTCACTGTCATCGCCTTGGACACTGGCGCATCGACTGCCCAGAGTACAAGTGCCCCTTTTGTCTCCGCATGCGCCCCGGACATATCCAGAACCAGTGCCCTCTCCGCCGTCGCCCCCGCCCCGCTACCCCGTCCTCATCCTCTCAGTCCTCTAGTTCCTCGCGCTCGTCGTGACAGTCGCACTGTCTGCGACCTCGCCCGCTTGCGTCCCGGATCCAGGACGAGCCAGAGCTCAACTTTACAGATGACGTGTGGGACGATACGGCTTACGCCAACGTCACCGGTTCCCCCAACGGAGGCTACGTTGACCTCTAGATACCCTCAAGTGGCATTGAGGAGCATAAGAAGGGGGTAATGTTACGAGTTGACCTGGCCCCGTTTATTTCTTTCTTTTCTCTTACTTAGCTTAGTCTCGATGGATCGCTATCCATCTCGTCTGGCGCTACCCAGACTACTCCCATACGGCATGTAGGTTAACATTCCCATGGACCGCATCTCTTTTTCATTTCCGACTAATGACCCCGCTGTCACTGTCGCTTCGGGCCGTTCTGGCCACTTCTTCGTTTCATGATAATCTTTGATAGACAGCTGCTTCTGATCGACACCGATCGACAGATCCGCAGCAGATGTGACTCGTTTCGACTCATCCCAAGCCCTTACAATTCCCCAAGTCACATCTCTTTTCATCCCTCGTTTGCCCGCCTCTTCCACGGGCTTCCGCAACTCCCCATAGCTAGCGTATATAAACTGTAGCCTCTCCGCTTGTACTCCTTAAGCTAGAGCTACTCAATCTAACCTTTGAGATAACTCCTACGCTCGACCTCCCAAGACCGGGATAAGACTCGTCCACCTCGGACTCATCATAACCTTCGATGCTGAGCGTGCTCTTCATGAGCAGATACCTCGCCCGAAGGCTCTTAGTCATACCGTAGCGTCAAGAACGCTGGTACTCCCCGAGCCCCAGAACTTCCCTTGAGTCTACGCTCGACCCTACCCGGGCCAAGCATAACAACTTACTTCCGGGAGCCTCACACTCTGAACCGGCGACAAGCTCGCTGGTTACTCGATCTCGCAGATTTTGACCTTAAACTAATCCATGTACCTGGGTCTCAACTCGCTGGCCTTGACGCCCTCTCCAGACGTTCGGACCACTTCCCAAAAAACGCCTCTGATAATTCTCTTGTAACCCTACTCCCCCCATCCCTCTTCATCAATGTCATCGACATCACCCTCTCTTCCAAGATCCGCTCCGCCTCAGCTGCCGATCTGTTCGCCCTGACCTCACTCCAAGCTGTGGACGAGAACATCCCTGCAGCGTTTCGCTCCCAGCTGTCCGACTGGCAAAACCGAGAAGGGATACTTACTTATCAGGATCGCGTATATGTTTCCCCTGAAGGAGATCTCAGATGTGAGATCTTGCAGAGATACCATGATCACGAGACTGCTGGACACCCCAGATACCTCAAGACCTGCCAACTGGTCTCCACCAAATTCTGGTGGCCCGGTCTTGCATCGTTCGTTCGAAACTATGTAGAAGGGTGCACTGTCTGTCAACAGTGTAAAACCAATACCCACCCTGCCACCCCGCCTCTCATCCCCATCGCGACCTCTGCATCCCATCCTTTTCAGGACATCTCGGTTGACCTGATCACTGACCTTCCTGTCTCTGACGGAAAAGACTCCATCGTTGTCTGGATGGACCGGGCCTTCAAGGGGGCAGTATTCTGTCCAACAACCAAATCCGCCTCGGCAGCCGATGTTGCCTCCCTCTACTTTCACAAAGTTTATCGACATTTCGGACTCTTTGATCGTGTCATCTCCGACAGAGGCCCCCAATTCACTTCAGCATTTGCCAAAGAAATGGGGCATATCTTGAATTATGACCTCCGCCTGTCTACTGCCTATCACCCTCAAATGGATGGCCAAACTGAATGGACCAACCAAGAACTTGAAACCTATCTCCGGATCTTCTGTGGGGACAACCCCACCTTGTGGACGGAACTTCTAACTTTTGCGGAATTCACTCACAACCACCATCCCCACTCTGTCACCAATCAATCTTCGTTCTTCCTCCAAATGGGTTATGAACCCAGGCCCCTTCCCTCTGTCCTCACTCCCTCCAACCTCCCTGCAGTAGAACTCCACCTCTTGCAACTCATCAAAGCGAGGGAGGAAGCCCAAGCCGCTCACGAACTCGCTAGAGCGACCATGGCCTCTCAAACCTGACAACGTTTCAAGCCCTTCGCCCTAGGGGATAAGGTTTGGTTGGAGGCCAGGAACCTTCATCGTTTGCAGAAGGACCCCAAATCCCTCCCAAAGCACAAAGGGCTGTTTGAAATCATCAAGGTTCTCTCCCCAATCACCTATCATTTACGCCTTCCTAAAACCTGGAAGATCCATCCTGTTTTCCACACTTCGCTTCTCTCCCCTGCCAAGAAAACCCCAGTCCATGGTCCAAATTTCCCCTGACCCCCTCCAGATCACATTGGCCCTGAAGAGGAATACCTTGTGGACCGCATTCTCTGTCATCAGGGACCACCCTCCCGACGGCATTTCCTGATCCGCTGGAAGGGATATACTGCGGAAGACAACTCTTGGGAATCAGAGCGGAATTTGAAGAATTCCAAACTCCTCCTAGCCGCCTATAAGAAACATCACCCAAGGGACTTCCCTCCCCAGCTCGCCTGACCATCTATCACCACCAATAACTCTCCTATACTGTCATGCCTTGCTCTGATGTCCCCGAACTCGTTCTTCCTATTCCCTCCCGACACAATGACTCACCGCCTGCAGAATCTATTACTGATTCTGTCCTTGCTTCTGTTTCTTCTCTCACCGTCTCCGACGACTCCAACAACGACCTTTACCCCCATCCAACTTCTCAGCCTAGCCTGTCTACTACTCCTTCTGTGCCTCCTAGCATCTCAGGTGTTTCTTCTTCTCCTGCCTACTATATGCCTCCTTCCATTTTGAATCCCCACGTCATGATCATCGATGACACCTCCTCCCCCACATCCCATGTCACCACCCCTGGTTGGGGAAGTTGACCTCCTATTTCCATTCCAGAACTTGCAGAACCCCCCATTCGTCTCACTGCCTACCTCAGCATGATCGAGTCCGTGGACCTCCCTGAATATGCCCATCGGGTATGCCCTGATCTCCCCACCGATGCTGAATCCTGCACCCTCCTCCGATTCCTTCGAGACCCTAGGTATGCAGTCCCTATTGGAGCGCACCTTGACTATGGATCTGCCCTACACTCCCTCTACCTCGCTACCCTTCAAGTCGCCCGACTCACTGCACTCGTGCGCACCCCCTCCACCTCCGCCAATGCCAATGCTACCTTCCGTAATCATATCCTATCCCACATCCAAATGGAGTTGGAGACCAACCTCCTCCTTGTGTTTTACCAGCTCAGCATGCTGGAGTTCATGCAAGACCTGGATCGTTACCTCCAGGACCTCGCTCGCTACACTCACCTTGGCACCACCTCAGCGTCCACCCCCTCGGCATCCTCCTTAGCATTGAACTCCGAAGAGCTCAATGTTGTAGAACGTATTGAAGCCCGATGGACTGGCAACTATGGCAACACCCCCCTCCTCCCATCTCACCCTCGTTTTCACAAGGCCTGCTTCGAATGTCACCGCCTCGGTCACCAGTGTGTCAACTGTGGGGTCTATCAGTGCCCAATATGCCACTGTTTTCGTCCTGGCCACTCTCAGCGGCAGTGCCCTCTGCACCACACTCCTCCACCGCCCTCGCCCTCTACCTCTCCCGCCTCCTCACACTCATCTCATCCTTCCTCGCCCCATCACTCCTACCATGGACCATGTCGTCTACATGGTTCCCGCCACATGGTCCCCAGCCGCCCACGCTGCCGCTCCCACTCTCCTGACCTGGAATCCGGCATGGACAACGACATTTGGGACGACACCACCTTCGCCAATGTGACAGGTTCGCCAGCTATGGGGGCGTGTGATCTCTGAAGTGTCTGCACCGGTGCCTTGACCCTCATGGGGGGGTAATGTTACATTTTTCCTTCCCTTCTCCGTTGTCTTCTCCGCTCTTTCATGCCCACCTCCTGCTTTGTACAATGTTGTCTTGCCGTTCAAGCCCTGCCTGATAATATCTTTTATCCATGTATTACTCACAAATTCTCTAATGTTCCTCCGACTTCTATGCTTCGTAAACGCTGACTCACCCCTGTTCCTCAACGTTCTACCGAGTTCTATGCCTGACTCATCTCTGTTCTCCAATGTTCCATCCCGTTCTATTCTACTACCATGGCTCGCCTATTTAAACCGTAGCACTCGACCTGTAACTCTAAGCTTGATCTTCTCAATTAAACGAGTTCTTGTGGACTTTGTCTGACCCCCTTGTCTTCGCCCTTGTCCACCCTTTGCTTCCACAGCAAGGGTAGTCCTCTAGTAGCACCACGGCTAGAGGTTCTTTGTGTCGTCCAAGCTTCCGACACCTCGCCCGCTTGACTCCTTTGAGATCGCGCCTAGCCTACGGCAAAGTGTAACATTGGGTTGGAGAAGAGGAGCTTGCATGTTCTATAGCATCGATGATCTGATAAGGAGGAGGAATAGGTGTAGATGGTATGATAACCGGAAGAGCTGGTGGGGAAGGCAGTGGCAGGAGTATAGGTTGGTCAGGTGGTCCAATGTGAGAAATCCAGGCAGGTTCGTGGTCTGGATCTCCATCACTGTCATAATCAGGAGATGATTCAATGAGTGTGGTATCTGTGTCAGGTGATGTAGGCAGTGTGTCCAGTAGTTCAGCGAATGGTCTCTGAGAATCCGGTGTGGATAGGATAGGGGGAGAAGGCGAATGTCTCAGGAAAGGGAGAGAAGCTGAAACTGATGCGGAGGTGGTCTGACATGGACAAGCCTGATCGATCGCTATGAAGCATCGACACCTGATACACCTAGAAGATCTGCTGCAAGGGCAAATCTCTCCTGTCTCTAGCAGGGTTCCACAATTGTCACAAGGTATGTGATCGAGCGGGTGTGGGACTCTGGTGAGGTTCCTGACTCGTCTCTGTGGGAAGTCTGTATGATCTATTCATACCTCTTGTACCACATCGTCTGGATAGACAACTGTCGAAGTGGTCAAGGTATAAGTGGAGGTAGGAGTACGATAGATCAGTGTTATGCCATGGGTATCAGATGCAAGTCTGAATATGATGATAAACGAGTCTGTGGTGATGATCACTGATCCTGCAATAGCAAGGATAGGATATCCACCGATTGCTGCTGTGAAGATAAAGAACAGCACGATACACCAGACGCTACCAAGAACAACCTCACTCTCACTGTGCAAGCTTGGAACAGACATCCGAATCGACAGTAAGTTACAAGCCTGCAGGGCTCATAACCTATGGAAATACCACAGGTAATTCCACATGTGCAGCTGAGGGCAACGAAGGGAAAGAGTGGGCCTGAAGTGGGAAATACTCACTTCTAGGAGAGTGAGTTGTTGTAAAGCATATAGCGAAGTCTTGAGTAGCTGACTGGGTTTCCGAGTAGGAATAAGACTTATATTGTGAGAG
>JBBPSV010000432.1:0-18667 GCA_038093795.1 Retiboletus fuscus
GGGCTTGGTGGCTTAAATTCGAGCGACAGCATGGAACGGCGGTGCGTATCTCTGTGGTCTCCTGATGAGGCGGCTCACATGTCCACCTTTGCCTTAGGAGTACGTCGAGGACGTCGTCAAGCAATGTGTTGCTGTCGAGCCACATCACGGGCCAACGTGGCAGTCGGTAGTAAAGGATGATAAGAACGTGGGTAAGAGCACGAAGGAGATATTAGAGTTGGTGGCGGAGGCGTTGCATTGAAGTTTCTCTACGTATTGTATTTATACCTCGTCGATGGGATTTAATCTAATCGGTACAAGTATCGAACCTTGAAATCCAGAGGAGGGCAGGTTAGTAGAGCTATCGGCGCAACAAATGATACACGTGACAGCCAGCCTTGCTAGGCGCGGCATCCTCTGCCGACTTTCCCGCGCCGCTCGTCTCCCGTTCGAGTCGCGTCGCACCCTCTTCACGACCCCTCACATCTGTCGAACAACTGAAATGAACGCTTAAGTCGGCTTAGGTTTTCACAGTTACGGGAGGTTACGTGTGGTGAATCGTAGCAATCTCATTGGTGGAGATGCACAGCATTACTATTTTTGGATTATCTTGGAGTTAGCAGCTTAAGTAATTTCTTGTTGCCACTAACGAAATACATGGTATGTTTCTTTATCTGCAAAACAATTGATGTAGTACTGCTCGAAGGCATCCAAACAGGTCTCGCTTGACACCTCAACCTCTGGACGCTTGGTAGAGTAAACCGGTACTAGTTCCAAGGCATGGACGACACTTGTTAAGGCGACCACCCCGCAAAATGTTGAAGGATGCTCAGCAGGAAATGGGCGTTGTACCCGATACATCCCAACACCTTCTCTGTCATCTTCGGGCTTTGCCACGACAGTGAAATACTCTACAAACAGAAGGGGGAGGGCGACACAGGGCGGAAAGCCATGTTGGGGCTGCAAGGAAAAAACGGCCATAACACGCGCAATATCTAACGGATTCAAATCCCATTAGTAACGAACAAGAATAAATCAAGAGAATCAAAAGACGCACAATGTGCATCCCCGCGATTGAGGAGAACTACATCACGAGCACTGAACGGCTGTGCACTCGAGGGTGGATAAGCTTGAATGAGCTGACTCTTCATGATATAGTGCCAGCGGAAAGAAGAATGTTGCTGGATATGGAACTTGTTCCATACATTGACCTCCACCAAAGAAGGTATCGAAGGAGCAGCTTTGCTTGACTCAGTATTGATATATGCTGCAAGATACTCCGTCAAGCTGGGCAAACTATGTGTTTGTTGCATTTCAGTAATGGATATGCATACACAGTCTGGCTTGACCATCACATGAAATGCAGTGGCACCGTCTGCAGACAGTAATCCCTTTGGTTTGCGAAATGGTTGCAAAATGGTTTGGGTCCCTTGATGATTTTCTCTTCCTGAGGAGCGATGTGGGATATGAATGACAATGTGGGGTCAATGTCTGCAATTTCGTTATCTTCATGAATCACAATAGCTTCAAGCAGCGATGTCGAAGAGCAAAGGATGTGGTAGAGGTCAAAGTGGTGCATATTTTCCAAGTGGTTGAGCAACCCAATAACTTCCTGAACGAACGAATCACCTCGTCGACTTGTTTGTTCAAACAGAGCCTTGCAATGGGTGATGAGAAGACACTCTGAAACGTTGGCACTATATTGGTGGAGGGTGCCATTGGTGGTAATATTTCGTGCAAAACTCTGCAGCAATTCCAGTTTCGGTATATTGAAATCAGCTTTGATGCCATTTGCTCCCCAACGGGCCTCTGCTTCGATAACAGAATGCTTTGTGATATGGAATTGGTGCAACGCCGCTACCATTTCAGATAGTGAGGTATCAGTATGTATGGGGCTCTGAGCCTTGTATATGAAGTCGACTAGCGAGCGAATGCAATGGACAAGGAGCAGCGTGGCAGCAGGAGTAGCTTGGGCAATCATAGGTATGATCATGCATTGAATATCACGATGTTCGTGACCCGTCATCTGCTTGATGTGAGAAACTCCTTTTGAGAAATGACGGATGCCAACATGACGGTGTTGATTTTTGTAGCGCTCGTCCAGTAAGTGGTTACCTACAGCTTCCTTGCACCACTTCAGAAGATGGTCGAAAAAAAACTTATGGCCGCTGTGGAGGAGTTCGCCATTCAAAAAGTAGGCAGGATTGGCAAACTGCCAATCCCGCCAGAATGGCAGGTGGACACCTAGTAAGTTTTTGGCCTTTGCCTTCTTCTGGAATGTAATGATGTCCCATGGATCGATGGCTGTGCAAGGTGCCTCAATCTTCTCCAGCGTGTCCTTTGCATGGCGCAGATCGTGAGGTTGGGGATCGCTGAACTGAGCAAGAGTTGCAGTGGTTATGGGGGATGCATTCTTTGCCACACAAGCAATAAGCTGTTGCTCTGGAAGGTCAGCGATGTAGGCTATGAGTGGGGTGAAACAATTCCATATATATCCAAAGGCATCTGTCATCACTGCACCCTTTGCTGCAGTTTCCTTCAACGAGGCAAAAATCATGTCCATGCAGCTATGAAAGAGGCGAGAAGCAAGAAGGGTTTGGAAATCAGGGTGGACGTCAAAGTCAACAGAGGGTATGTATCCAACGCATTGCCATGCATATGAGGTAGCCTGCATCCTAACATCTGACTGGATGTTGCTGATGGTAATAAAGATTGGGTGCATCTCGAGGGCCCCAGTATGGTGCATGACAGGAGTCTTGTCAGAGGCGATGATGATAGGAATGATGGTGGCTCCCTTGTCAAGCTGGGTCTAAAAAGAATGTAAGTGAAACACCAATGGGGAAGAAGTAAATCATACCTGGATATGATGCACACGATCCCCAGCGAAGAACTCACCATATTCCCATTGGTTGTTGCGAAAGACTATATGTGGATCGAACATCATATGGTTGGTGAAAATCGGGTTCAAAAGAAGATCTTCGACAACCTCTTTTGCATCACGCCAGAATAAGTGTATCGGTTGGGTGGTTTTGACTCCAGTGAGAGTCATCGTTGTGCACTGCCACTGGGGACCACTGGGCAGATGATCGAGCCATGCCCACAAGTGATCACCAGATGGGAAGGAAGGTCATTCATGTGTGTCAAACTGTGAATCGTGATCAGTTTCAGTGCTGATCTTTGTAAACGCTGCACGTAGTACCCATTTGAGTTTCAGAAACTCGTCAATGGCCATCTTGGTTAGATTTCGGGCAAGAAACTTGGCAAGTCCCCACTCAGCCTCATCCACAAATGGATAATGCATTACATGCTCACGGCACTGTTCATATTCGTCATTCTTCATCCTATCTAGTAGGGTTGGCCCTCTGCCAAAGATATATCCTGACGATTCATGGTAACATCTGGTAACTTCTTCCCCGGGGTGTGCATAGAATGTGGCCAGTATCGGATATGGGATATCGTCTGAGTTGAGGAGAGAACATGGTTGTTGAAGGTCATTCAGATGGCTTGCTAAACTTGCAGGTGATTGAAAAATGGCACCACATGAAGGGCAAACTTGAATGGTGGGTTTGCTTCACAAAACAGTCACATTCAGGTATAGAGAATAACCCACTAACTTACTGATCTCTCAGTGCACCACTGATATTGGCAGCAGGTTCGCGCATTGCCTGTGCTGGTTTCCTGTTGAGTGGCTCAGTACTGCTGTGAATGTCCAAGTCTTTCAAACTCTGCTGATTTCTCACTTGAGACCTAATGCCCAGTAGCCGTTTGCCTTGCTAGGAGTGTATGGGGACCCATCCAACCACCCCTCCATCTGTAAGCACCCATTTGACTGAATATTGTTAACTCATGGTTTAGCTCAGTGTTGATTGAATAATTAGACCCACTTGGTGTAAGGAATTTGTGATTCCCACAGTTTGCCCTTGGAAGACTCTCCAGTGACCTCAAATCCTTTGATCATATTTTCGTTAGCCACTGAATTGTGCTCCTCACCTGGTACCTCACCTCCACGCCCTACTATGGACAAGGGGGCTGTCATGCAGTGCAAGCATACCATAGATGTACAGAATCGAATGCATGTGCGGTACCAACTGTATCATCATCGGATTGCTCCTCCCCCCCTGGAGCTCAGGTTTGCTCACAAGGCCATTGGGGATACCTCATTCACCGACCTCAACTTCAAGGATGTTGTGGAAGTGCATCTCTTGATTTCCGCAGTACATCACACCATGAGAGTAACAACAAACAGGGCAGATGCACATTCCTAGAAGGCTTATCACATTTCTCCGACACGGCAGTTCAATTAGCCTATTCTGCTAAGATGGCAGCCAAGAAGTGCATCCTGCACTGCATCTCAACAACCCAGGCAAACATCAATGCATTGGAGAAGCGCAATGATTTCTTCTGGCAATTACAAAAGGAGGCATGTGATGAACTTGGTGTGAACGATGAAGATTTGGGCACCATCAGAAGTGTGATGGGGAAATGCAGAATTTCAGAAGATGATATTGAGTTCCACCATGCCATCTATGCTGATGAGCTTGTGGCCCTTACCATTGCAGATACGCAATTATCTGTTATATCCCATATCCAACCTTATCTGAACCTATTTGATGCTAGTCCGATAGTCCGCTTCACTCGGACTTCCATTTGGACTTCCGAACTATGATACATTTTACTTACGACATCATTCCATCTCCTTTAGTATTAGTCCCGCTTTACATTCTTGTCCGAACCTGTGTCTTGCTTATGAACACAGCTCCGGTCTTTGAACATCCAGACTTCCGAACTACTTACAAATCCGATACTAATGCTGTTCTCTTTCTTCGTATATAAATCTTGTAGATACACATGTATTCTTCAGTCCGAATATCGACTTAGATTAACAACCTCAGTCCGCTCTCTGAACCTCCTCCTTGACATTGTTTACGACGTTAAGAATCCACTCCAAACTTCAACCCTCTGAAATACTGGGACCCGAGACCACGGCAAGGGCGCAGCGCTCCGACCCAAGTCGCTGAAGCCAAGTCCCTTCAAGTCCGAAATCTCGGACTTCCAAATTAGGAAGTCCGGACCTAGATTGGTCTTCGGAGAAGCTCGGACCAGTCTACCTTCGACCACCCGACTCAGTCTTAACATTATCCCACATGATGGAGGGTTTGCATTGTGATGCCGATACTATATCAGAAGACTCAGATGACTCTGAGGGGAGTCCTGTAGATGAATTGGATATCATGTGCGATGATAAGGATCAGTGGGGCTGGTATGCATTCAATTCAGATAACACACGCATTCTGCTGACTATTCATAGACTAGTTGACATATATTTTTGTTTGTATCCTGATGCCATGTGTACCCTCAATTGTAAGCATTGATGGAATGAATGGTTGCATTGCTTTTTGTCCTCCACCCATGTCACAGCGAGGACGATCAAGTCATTCAAAAGGAAAGGCTCCTGCTCATCCCACTCCTGGGGTTATTATTGGTGGGCCATCACAGCTTGGAGGTGAACAACCACAAAATCTGACATTCCATGATGAACCACCAATGTGGCAGCCATCACACGAAGATCTAGCATGATCTTGGATGTCAAACCCAGGACAGATATTGGTGTCATACGAAGGACAGTCATCGACATTGCATGGAGAGCAATCAGCGGCTGGTAATGTGCAACTATTGGTAAAGTTAGCAAATATTGACATCACCCCTAGGACAGCCATCAGCATCATACGATGGACAATCATCAGTGTCGTATGAAGGGCAATCATCAGTATTGTATGAAGGACAATCATCAGCATCATACGAAGGACAACTATGGAGAGCACCACACCAGTCTGATCACGCTGTTCCTGGTGGTCGACAATCTCCTACTTCAGACTGGTTGGTGTCTGGCCAATGGATTCAACCCAATCACTACACATATGAACTGGGTGGAAGTGACTCAATGGCACATCTGGTGCACATGCTGCTTCGTCATGCAGCTGTGTCTGCCCAACACCAGGTGGAAGACAATCATATTGTTGACAGCCATAATGATCTCGACAGCATTATTTCAAGACACATTGTGGCTGTACGACCAGTCTGTGGTGGTGAGCATGCCAGTGGCATTCGGGCCCACCACGTAATCCAGGTAGCACCACTAAGTTACTAAAAAACGAATCGAACAACTCACAGTGATCAATGCAGGCTCGTCAAACATCCCAGCCACTAACATCACAGTGGTGTTCACGCATATCCATGCCATCAACCCCAAGTCCATCTCCGACTTTTCCACAGCCACTACCACCCACATCCCCACCCGTGGCTGGTCAATCAGCAGGACCCCAAAATTCTTCCCAGCTGACCACACCCCCACCTTTCATCATAGTAGATAGTACAACCAAGGCTGCAATCATGCGAGTGGCTGTGTGTGAGCTTTGCCACCAAATGTTCACCATGTGTGCAGTACCGGACACTCGAGAACAAAATCTCATGGTCAAGCGAGCATCAAGATTTGCCCAGACACAAATCCTGGGCAATTGTAAGTCTACTAAACTTGATTGTCTTCTTTTATTTACTATGGTACATTTAGGACACCCTGCACAAAAGCCACATCTAAAAGACCTTCTGACGAAGGACATGTCCTCCATCAGAAGGTCCTTTATCAGGATGGCAGGTGGATATGTTGAAGACTTCTTTGGACTTCTGTTACGTGTAGCATACAAATAAAGTTTGATGAGGACAACTCTTAAAGTCTTCAGAGGGATCTGCTCACGGAGAGCACGCTCGATGAAGAGATAACTTTAAGAGTGGGTGCGGTTTGTCTCAAGGACCAAGGGTGACCCAAAAGCATACGCTAATATTGCGCAGATTCTGAATGAGTTTTACAGGAGCGCAGTAGCTACTTTAAATAGGCTAGAGGAGTTGTGCACGGACCAAGGGACAAAAAAGGGAAAGATTGGGAACACTAATCGCTATGAGAGAAGCGATGGAGGAGGGATAAGTCCAAGATGTAGAGAGCTATTCAACAAGAGAGATCATAGAATGTGAGATGAGTGGGACCGGTTATCATCAAGAAGTGAAAGTAACGAGAAGAGCGATTGCCCCTCCATGTGTGTAAAGAAGAGGAAAGGGACAGAAGAAAGATAGAACGATGAAGAAAGAAATTTGTAACAACTTCATGCAGCAGTTATTGATGCTACTGACCAGATTGGTGCCCATCGAGAGAGGGTCTGGGATCTGTTGCAACAGCCAAATTATGGGTTCCTGCATAGTGAGGCAGTAAGTACTGTACATCTACTTATAGTATTGTTTAATTCTCTAACTGCATGACAGGGTTACTTCGAGCATCCTTCTCTGTCTGCACTCATCACCTACGTAGTGTGGAGATTATACCACAGTGGTGATCTTGTAAACAAAGTACAATTTGATCCCCTCATGGGCATAGCAGTCACTGCTATCATGGTTTCACTGTGTGAGCTTGAGTCAGGTCACAATGTGACCTCCTCAGCTTGAACAGAGCGACTTTCTGATATTTATTGTGATATTATCAATTTCATTCACAACCACATTTACTTAGATGAAGCAGCTTTACAGCGTTATAGGGGATTTGTTTCACAGCTAATTACATATAACTACAATTTGTTTCCACAGAACTTGGAAGATGACGAGGAAAGCGATGTAGATTAGATAGCTTTTATATCACTGGCATTTGTACTGATATGTTCACAATTACAATATTTAATTGGTTTCCAATGTGTTAACTACTATTACCTCAGGCTAGTCCCAAATGGGGACATGTTTTCATACTATACTGTACCTAAATAAAAACTGGAAGATGAAGTTCTTTGATTTCTCGGCAGGCTGATGCAGTCGCCTGCCAAAGCTTCTCAGAGCATTGGAAGGAAGACAACTCACAAGGCTGCTGAAAATAAGGCTATCAAGGGCAAAGGCGTCGTTTCTGCCAAGAGAGGCTGCCCGCCAGAGGCCACTGAAAGGCCCAGCTGTGCACCTCCCAAATGTGAACCCGGTCCCTAATGCCTCTTTTGTCAACTCAGCCCACTGGGGTGACTATACTGGTGGAGTTCCAAGAGCTTTCCAAGCATGCAGGTGAAATTTGGAGGGGCTACTCCAAGAAGCAAGTATGAATGGCCAGCTGGTACAATGCTTTTGGGATTGAATCGTCAGTTTCGCTGCTTCTCTGGCTGTTCAATGATGAGAACAAAGCCAGGAAGGCACAAACCCAGCAGGACAGACGAAATTTTCCGCAACACTTCCCTTATCTGACCTGAAACAACTCGATGCGATTCGAAAAGCTCAGGGTAAGGCCAAGTTTCACTCCAGAAGGAAGGTTTTACTTCCCATAATGCAGTTCATCCTGTGTGTTCTTTTTCTTCAATTGTTAAGAATGCTTCGTCCATCTATATTACTGGATTTTCAAATGAGTTCTGCAAAGGCCCAGACAGACAGGCTGTCATCAATGAAGTGCAATATCGACCTTGGTGCTACCAGCACTAATGCACATACATGCAAGTCATTGCCTTGCATGATCAACTGGGGTGGCGATGTACATGGATTTGGGAGGTCAGCAGCGTTATTCGTCAAGTAGCGATCAGACACTTCAATCGGAGACCTTTAACCGTGTCCCTACCAGGGCACTTCAAAGGGAGATTTCCATGACCTGTCCCAACACAGCCACCTCATTTTGCTGATGGGCACTTATAGAGCAGATATGGTGGGTGCGCTCATTTGCCGCAGCACCTACCATCACGCATGAATGACGCGAGCACTTGAACAAAGAAAACTGGTTTGTGATTGTGCAATGGTACTCCTGTCGAGTCCCCCTCTGTTGCTAGTTCCCATTTCAATGATACTGCCCTTCACACATGGCGCTTTTGCCTTCAGACCTTGAAGTGGCTGCTCAATGTGTTGTACAGTCCATCTTGATGGATGATGGTGAACATCAACATCACGGCTGGGTCCTAGACTAGACTGATGCCCCTACCACTTGAACTTCATTGGCACCTTGATTGGATCACTTGAGCTCAGTCATGTTGTACTACTCGAGCCTGCCTCATAGCTTATGTTGATGCAGATGTGAGATGTGAATGAACATGCTAAATTTTATTGCAATATCTTTACATTCTGATAGAACTGGTGTAAGCCTACAAGCTTACCTAGGTACCTATAACTAGCGCATATACCACTCGGGGTACTGAATGCTAACCATTCAGTATCACTGCCTTTTGGCATAACAGTCTAAGCAGTGAGCAGCTTTGACTGCTTACATCATAGCAGGGGAATCAGGATATATCGGAGTCGTGTCAAGAGGAAGAGGGATATGGTTCATCTCACCAGGCAGGATGATATGCTAGTCGTCCCACAGTTCGTCATGGTTGGATGCAAATATGGAGGTTAAACAAAGGAGAACACACAAGAAATGATCTGATACACTAGTGAAGGGCTACCCATAGTACAGTGGCTCAAATAAGTAATGCACAGCATTAGGTAATCATCTGATTGATTTCCTCCTCCTGCTCCAGCAGGAGATATCTTATGATTATGGGCTCATTTGAGAGCCTACATAGTGTAGTTATTAACTATAGGATATAAAGTACTCAAATAAAGATTGTCGAGTTCAGTATAACAATTACCACCAAAGTTACTGTGCATTTCTTTTTTGGATGCTTATCTTGGGGATTGGAGCATGCACCAACACATGTATTCGAGAGATATGAAAAAAGCACTACCTAGTACTTAGTGTGACCCCCTTTGGCTTCAAGAAGAGCCTGTACCCAGCATGGTATACTCTCAAATAATGTCGTAATGTAGTCCTGATCAATATGACCCCACTCCTCTACCAAAGCCTCCCATAACTCTTCAAGGTTTTGTGGCAATGGAGTATGAGTATGCACATGACGATCCAAATGATCCCAGGCATGCTCAATGATGTTCATGTTGGGACTATTTGGTGGCCAGTCAAGCGTATCGACCTTGTTCTTGCAGAACCACTCTGTAGCATGCTTTGATGTGTGCTTCGGGTTATTGTCCTGTTGAAAATAAATGTCCTTCTTCTTGATCTCCAGGTCCCCAAGGGTCCCAAGGAAGTCATCATTGAGGATCTGGACATATAACTCTGCATCCATGTTGCTGTCGATGCAGACAATCTGACCTGGCCCATCAGCTGTCAGGCACCCCCATACCATAATGTGCCCTCTGCCATGCTTCACCACCTTCTTCATAAACTTTGCATCAAAAGCTTCTCCTGGCATCCTCCAACAATACTGATGCCCATCTGAACAAAATAAATTGAACTTTGACTCGTTGGAGAAGATGACAGCACACCAATCCTCAGCAGTCCAATATGCATGAGCTTTCGCCCATGCCAGATGCTTTTCTAGGTGCATCTGGGACAAATAGGGCTTTGTGCAATGTACATAGGCTTGTAAGCCACACTGTTGGAGTTGAGAACAGATGGTTTCAGCGTTGACATGAGGGAAATGGGCCCACTGAAGCTCAGATACATCACGAGCCTTGCTAGCAGCAAGTGTATGGACAGCGAAATGTGTGTCAAGCTTTGTGAAGAGGTGAGGTCGACCAGTCTTCTGCTTGAGTACATAGTAGTCCTTGGATTCAGCATAGTGTTGAATGATGCGCTGGACCATAGTGCGATGGAGACCAAACTTTTGGCTAATGGCTGTGTTGGTCATGCCAGCTGCTTTGTCTCAGCAGATACGAGCCTTCTTGGTTGGGCTAGTGTAGACAGTCATAGCAAAGAGATGACGGCGAGGATGGAGAGTAAGTTTTGAGGACTCAGATGGAGTGGGGTGGCTCCATTGCATCAGGGTGGTGTTACAATTTTCTTCCTTCATTGTTCTATCTTTCTCTTATCTCTCTGTTCCTCACTACATACTTGGAGAGGTAATTGCTCTTCTCGTCATTTCTACTTCTTAATGATAACTGGTCCAACCCACCTAACATTCTGTGATCTCTCCTGCTGACCAGTTATCTAGTATGCTTTGGACTTGTCTCTCCTCCATCACTTCTCTTATAGCAATTAGTGTCCCCAACCCTTCCAGATAGTGAATTCCCTTTTTGTCTCTTGATCTGTGCGCACTCTTTGTACTCTATTTAAGGTAGCCATCTTGTTCCTGTAAACTCATTCAGAATCTGTGCAATACTAGCATATGTTTTGGGTCATCTTTGGTCCTTGAGACAAACCTCGTCAACTCTAAAAGATACCTCTTCATCAAGCATGCTCTTTGTGAGCAGATCCCTCTGAAGACTTTAGAGTTATCCTCGTCAACCCTGCTTGTATGCTATGCATAACAAAAGATTCTGAATCTCCTTCAGTCCCACCTCTCTAGGTGAAGAACCCCCCCCACAGTCACCACAAGTTCACCACAGAAACCCCTTGACCCAAAGACCTTCAACACCGAGGTCAACCCAAGAGAGGAAACAGGCACTTCAGTCCCTCCTTTCCACAACCTATACTAAACCATTGAACTTCCCCAGAAACCTTCGAAACACAGACAACCTCGTACCACCCCTGGAATCAATCCCCTGACCACTGCCACCCAAGCCATCGCACCAACCCCTGCTCAACCTACCATGGCCAAAGACATTGAACTAAAGGCAGCCCTCCCCACTGACTTTTCTGGAAAACCTGCAGATGCTTCCAGATGGATCAAGGGCATGAAGACCTACATACTTTGCTTTAAACCCCACCTGGTACTCCACTGACAAGGGAAAGATCATGACTACCCTCAACAAGATGAGCGAGGGTAGAGGAGCCTCCTTTGCCAAAATGTGGTATGACAAGATGGCAGACCCTAACACCAAACCTGCAGAGAAAACCTTCCTCTACTTCGCCACCAACTTCAAAACTACCTTCTTCCCCTTCAACACCAAGGCCACTGCTTGCTTGGAATTATCCAAGCTTATCCAGAAATCCTTCCTAAGACCTGATGGAACCAGAGACAATGGATTCCAACAATACATCACCGATTTCCAGAACCTCGCCTGTAAGACAGGCATCACCAACAACACCTCCCTCATCGACCAGTTCTCCCTAGGAATCGACCAGAAACTTGCTACCATGATCCTCTCCATGGCAACCATCCCCACCATGATCACTGACTGGATCAACCAAGCCAAAGTCTTCCATGCACAAAAGATATGCATCCTAGCCCTTCGAGGAGGTCACCCCCAACCCTCCTTCTTCCCCCAGAGAACCTCTCTTTGAGATCCCAATGCCATGAATGTTGACAGCATCACCCTTAGCAAACTCACCCCAACTGAGCGAGCTAAGTGTATCAGAGAAGGATGATGCTTCCAATGTAGGAAAATAGGCCACAACTCCGCCAACTGCAAAGGAACTGCCCCCCCTTGAAACTCCCCTTGCCCTCAGAACATTCAAGCCAACACCAAACGAACTATCATAACCCCCTCCATTGCCAAGACCGACCTGGAGGTCTACATCGACTCCCTCAAAACTTCCGGGAAAGACAATAAAGAAGTCCTCTCTGTCCTGAAGATGTGCTATGAGGAAGGATCTACAGTAGAAATCGCCTCCACCCACATGGAAAGAGTTAAGACTGCGCAAGATTTTTAAAGAGGAGAGTTGCCCCAATGTCATCTCTCCCCTCCTCCCATGTACTTGTAGCACCATTGAACAATCAAACCTTGCGTCTCCCTGTTCAACTACAAGGAAAGAATAAAACTGTCAAAACCTCAGCACTCATTGATTCTGGAGCCATTGGAAACTTCCTTGACCTTCACCTCTTAGAAAAGGATAACTTCTCCACTATGCCACTCCCAGACCCCATCATTGCATATAATGTAGATGGAACCCCCAACCAACAAGGAACCATTACTCAAATGGCCTCTGTCCCCTTCTCTTCTGGTACCTTCTCCGACCAAGAAAAACTCATGATAACCAAATTGGGTTGCCCACAGATCATCCTCAGAATGCCCTGGCTTTGAAACTTAATCCAACCATTGATTGGAGAAGGTTCTCTATATCTCTTCCATCCACTTCCCCCCATGAGATCAACTATCTTTCTCTCTGGCTAGGAAAGGACATTGACCAAGAAATCGTGGAACTGGTGACACTTAGATACCCCTCTGAAGAAGACTGGTCTCTCTGTGAGTATCACCTTCAGAAGGGTACCAAAATCAATGAGACCACCATGAAACCTTCCCCTCCTCTCAAAGAACTCCTACCAGACTTCTGCAAAGATTTCATCAACGTCTTCTCTGAACAAACTTACAACGAGCTCCCTCTCCATTGAACCTTTGATCATACCATAGAACTCAAAGATACCTTTATTCCAAAGATTGCCAAGGTCTACCCACTCAATCCCCTGGAAAAGGAGGTCTGTAAGGAGTTCATTGAAGAACACCTTAAAACCGGTCGCATCGTCCCTTCCAAATCCCCTCAAGTATTCCCCTTCTTTTTTGTCCCAAAGAAATCCGATGGGAAGTCTGATCCAAAGAAAGATCTCCATCCCTGTCAGGACTACTGATGGCTCAACAGTCATACCATCCGCAATGCCTACCCACTCCCCCTGATCCCAGAACTTATCAATGACATGAAAGATGCCAATCTCTTCACCAAGTTTGACATTCACTGGGGATATAACAACATCCGTATTAAGGAGGATGACCAGTGGAAAGCCACCTTCATCACCCCCTTTGGCCTTTTTGAACCCACCATCATGTTCTTTGGTTTTTATAATGCCCCAGCCACTTTCCAAGCATTCATGAACCACATCTTCGCTGACATGATCACAGAAGGATGGCTCAAAATCTACATGGACAACATGGGTATCCATACCAAGGGATCCCTCACCCTCCATCATGAATACACTAGGAGGATCCTCTCACACTTAAGGAAACACCACCTATCCCTAAAGATAACCAAATGCTCCTTCGACTACCCTACTATAGAATACCTAGGACTTATCATCGGACAAGGACAAGTAATGATGGATCCTTCCAAACTGTCCACCTTAGTGGAATGGAAACCACCCACTTTGGTCAAGGGAGTCTGCTCCTTCCTCAGATTTGCTAACTTCTACCAAAAGTTCATTCCTAACTACTCCAACATCGTCGCCCCCCTCACCTTCCTCACTCGTAAAGACCAACCCTGGGTCTGGGAATCCCTCCAAGACAAATCATTTGATTCTCTGAAATCCCTGTTCTCCTTAACCCCTGTCCTTTTCATCCCGGATGTCACCAAACCTTTCTCCATCATGACTGACGCCTCTCTCCTTGCAGTAGGGGCAGTCCTAATGCAGCGGGATACCAATAGTGACCTTCACCCCTGCACCTACTTCTCAAAGACCTTTTCTTCTGCCAAACAGAACTATGATATCTATGATCGAGAACTTCTTGCCATAATCCTCGCCCTCTTGGAATGGAAACACTACCTTCAGGGAACCCCTCACCCAGTCAACATTATAACCGACCACAAGAACCTATCCTATATCCGCGACCCTCAAAAACTCTCTCATTGTCAAGCCTGCTGGTCCCTCTTCCTCCAGGATTTCTACATCAATTGGGTCATCACTTCAGGTTCTAAGATGGGACCTGCTGACGCCTCTCCCGAAAAGACTCAGTGGACACCAGTGACAACAACCTCCATGCTGCTATTGCCCCAGAACCAATTGTTATCCAAGTGCTCGACCTCACCCTTGCCCGTCACATTCACACATCCTCTTTCTCTGACCCCTTTGTCCTCAAAGCCCTCACTGCCCTCAATGAGGGATCCCCTCTTTTCACCTGTGCCTCACTCAACAATTGGACCTTCGACAATGGCCACCTCTATTTCAAGGGTCGCCTCTATGTTCCACCTTCCGCTCGATCCTCCCTCCTCTCCTCAATCCACTTTTCTCCTCTCTCAGGCCATATGGGAATCTTTCACACCAAGCACATCTTCAAGCGCGATGTAGAGATCCGAGGATCTCTGTTCTCGTATAGGAACATATCCGAGGTCTATCTGGTCCATCCATACCAGTCCAAAGTCAATCTGGTCAATCCTTGTCAGTCTGGTCCATATCGTCTTAGTCCAGTTTGCATCGGTTTTGCTTTATCACTTCATAGTACTTTCGATATACCCTTTTGTGGTCTTGGACACATGTCACTGACATCATTACACATTATCTCATATTCCCTCCACTTTTTATAGTTCGTATGTCATTTACACTTCAACCCTTCACAGTCCAGGATATGCCCAGAGTATAAAATCTTGTACATCTGATTTTGAATACATCTTCCAACTTTGGATCTTACCTTTGGGATCCTTATGCACATATTTCCTGCATCACATGTCTACCTGTCCACACGCCTTCATTGTCTTCACTGTCACTGACCACCTTTCATCTTGGACTAACGAGTCTGGACTATTGCTCATACCCTCAGACTGCCTTTTCCCAGTCCGGACCATCTTTGGACCAATCCATCTGTGGACCACTCCTATCTGGCATTCCACCTCTGCCTTTGGACCTCCTTATAGGGATGAATGAACATACTCTTCACACATATAGGAAAGTTACCAACGAACTTTCCGTTGTTTCTACAGCGACTTCTGGTGGCTGGGTCTCTCATCCTTCGTCAAAAACTATATAGATGGCTGTGCAGTATGCTAGCAGAACAAAACCAATACCCATCCCACTCATCCTCCCCTCTGCCCTATCCCTACTGCATCCCCCCTCTGTTACGCTTGGCCCGGGTAGGGTCGAGTGTAGACTCAAAGGGGTTCTAGGGACTAAGAGAGTACCAGCGTTCTTGACGCTACGGTACGACTAAGGACCTTCGGGCGAGGTATCTGCTCACGAAGAGCATGCTCAGCGTCGAAGGATACGATGAGTCCGAGGAGGACGAGTCTTATCCCGGTGTTGGGAGATCGAGCGTAGGAGTTATCTCAAGAGTATGATTGAGTAGCTCTAGCTTAAGGAATACAAGCGCAGAGTCTACGGTTTATATACGCGGGTCATAGAAGGTCATGGATGCCCGTAGAACGAGCGGGTAAACTAGGGATGAAGAGAGATGTGACTCGGGGAATCGTAGGGACTCGGGAGGGAGTCGAAACGAGTCACATCCACTGCGGATCTGTCGATCAGTGTCGATCAGAAGCAGCTGTATCAAAGATTATCATGAAACAAAGAAGTGGCCGGAGCGGCCCGAAGTGACAATGACAGCGGGGTCATTAGTCGGAAATGAAAAGGAGATGCGGTCTGTGGGAATGACAACCTACGTGCCGTACAGGAGTAGTCTGGGTAGCACCAGACGAGATGGATAGCGATCCATCGAGACTAAGCTAAGTGAAAGAAAAGAAAGAAATAAACGGGGCCAGGTCAACTCGTAACATTACCCCCTTCTTACGCTCCTCAATGCCACTTGAGGGGTTTCATAAGTCGATGTAACCCCCGTTGGGGGATCCGGTAACATTTGCGTAGGCCATGTCGTCCCACACGTCATCTGTAAAATCAAGTTCCGGCTCATCCTGGATGCGGGACGCGAGCGGGCGAGGTCGCGGACGGTGCGACCTTCGCGACGAACGAGAGGAACTAGAGGATTGAGAGGATGAGGACGGAGTAGCTGGGCAGGGACGACGGCGGAGGGGACACTGATTCTGAATGTGTCCGGGGCGCATGCGAAGACAAAATGGACACTTGTACTCAGGGCAGTCAATGCGCCAGTGTCCAAGACGGTGACAGTGAAAGCAAGAGGCGTTGTAAAGAGGATGATCAGGACTAAGGCTGATCTCACCTTCATTCATGAGGTGAACCCGTTCGAGCCTGTCGATAAGGTTAACCTCACTGGGTGACAGTGGGGATGACGACGCAGACGGCGTCGGAGCGGAGGGCTCGGCTGGCGAGGGGACTAGGATAGTTTCGACGGGGAGTGCGGGTCGAACGGGAGGAAGAGGGAGACCGGCTTTGGCGAGGTCCTGTGAGTAGCGTTCAATGTCAGCGACGAAGTCTAGCATGTCAAGCTGGTGCATGGCCGATAAGAGGTACGACTGGATACGGCGGGCTACAAGGTGAAGCTGAGTCAAGAAGAACTCGGACTGGGCGTTTGCGGAGGTAAATGAAGCGATAGGGTCGAGACGAGAGACCTGTAAAAATGCTAGATATAATGATTCAAGGGGAGAGTCTACATCTAAATGTGCCTGCATAGTAGCTGCGAGGCGGGAGTCATGGAGGCGGGTCTGGAGAAGTCGTCCGGATTCACATGACAGCAGGTCGGACCAAAGGGTATAGGCAAAGCGAGGGACATTGACCGATAAGATCATCTTGGGCTTTTCTTCCTCTTCGAGGACAGAGGGCCAGGGGAGGGGGGTGGTGTTCCACCCGGGGGTGGCAACGTTACTGATGCAGTCGTCGGCTAGGACCATAGGGGGATGAATGGTAGGAACTGAGAGTTCCTGAGCAAGGGTAGAGGAATCATCGACTCCCTCGAGGGAGGGGAGAGCGGAGTCGGTGAAGGTGACGGATGACTCAGTAAGAGAAGATTCGGTCGACGGAGAGTGAGACATGCTAGTGGGTATGGGTAGTAGAGCTCGGTTGGTGATTCTCACATAGAGACCAGTGCGTAGAGTTCTAAGGAGAGAAGACCTTGGGGTGAAGCTTCTTATAGCTTTGGAGGATAGCTTGTGCATGTTTGAACTCCCGTTCCGGGAGCCAGGTGTCGTCTGAGGCAGTGAAGCCGTGCCAGCGGACAAGGAACTGTCGATGGGCAGTGGAACCCCGGTGGCGTACGATCTTTTCAATTTCATACTGCTCTTCTCCATCGATAAGGTCAGGCGGGGGTGATGGGAAGTTAGGGCCATGCACGGAGTTCTCCTTGTACGGGGTGAGGAGTGATGCATGGAAAACCAGGTGTATTTTCCACGTCTTGGGGAGGCGGAGTTGATACGTGATCGGAGACAGTACCTTGGTAATGGTAAAGGGTCCTTCACGTTTCGGGGCGAATTTCGGGTGAGTCAGGTTGCGTTTCAAATTTCTGGCCTCAAGCCAGACCTGATCGCCTTTTTCGAACGGGGTGAAATTCTTCTTGTTTCTGGAAGCCATGACTTGCCTAGCTAGTTCATGCGCAGCAAGGGCTTCTTGACGGGCAGCGGTAAGTTCTTTGATACGATCTTCCACGGCGGGGAGATCCGTGAGTGGGAGAATGGTGGGGACCAGAGTAGGTTCATATCCCATCATTAGGTAAAACAGGGATTTACTGGTGACAGAATGGGGGCAGTGATTGTGAGCGAATTTGGCGTGAATCAGCTGATCGGCCCATGTAGTCAGGTTGTTCCCCGCAAAGATCCGTAGGTAAGTCTCGAGTTCTTGATTGATCTGCTCAGTTTCCCCATCAGTCTGAGGGTGATATGCAGTGGATAACGCAAGGGAACATCCGAGAAGCCTACTGAGTTCTTTTGCGAAGCGAGAAGCAAATTGGGGGCCTCGATCGGAGATGATCTTCTCATAGAGGCCAAATCGGGGGTAGACCTTTTTGAAATAGAGGGTGGCAACATCCTCCACAGTGGCAGTTTTGGTAGTGGGGCAGAAAATAGCCCCCTTCGAAGACGCATAGTCGGCCCAGACTATTACAGCCATGAAACCGTTGGACTCGGGGAGATCTGTAATCATGTCGCAGGAGATCTGCTGGAATGGGCGAGTGGCGGTGGACCTGTTGGGGGTAAGGGGAGGGGTGGTGG
>JBBPSV010000434.1:0-16739 GCA_038093795.1 Retiboletus fuscus
GAGGAAAAAAAACTAGTAGCCAGGTATGTTACCTACTAGCATTGCATCTGGGGTCCTGGACACGTGACGGCTCAAATATTCAAAAGATTTTGCAACTTTCCATGAACTTTTGAAAACCGCTGTAATGTGTAGAAGACATGTACATACGTTAACACATAACGATACAACAATTGAGTGTCATATGTTCAAGTGGTAGTAGCCCCATCGTAGACGCGATGCGCGATCGTCACGTCATTGCTTCGTAAAACTTGATCATCTTCTTCACGTCCGGGCACAGAGCTAGTCGAACCCTTTCCGAATCTCCAAAGATATTTGCTCCCTTTATTTCAGCCCAAGCACCAAAGCCACCATTGAAAGGCTGGGACGTTTCGCTTAGGCTCATTGCACCACAAGTATGTGCTCGGACGATCCTGGACATGTTGTCCTTCTGGATGCTCCATTTCAGCTTGTGCACCACCGGCAAGAGAGAGCGGGAGACGGAGAGCATCGATGACTCGATGTCCGGTAAGACATGTGAGTAATGGAGAGATTTCAACGCGGTTGGCAGGGACAACCGAGTACGGAGATAAGAAGACAGCAGGAACTTGGTGTGTATCTGCTGAACACGCATGGTATTCTCATATTGCTTTGCAGCCTGTGATGAAGCGTGAATATGACATGTGAACGGTAAAGAAGTACTCCGTGACACTTGCATGAGGAGAGTAGAGATAGGCACCTGTGCGCAGTCTCCGTTCGATCTGGAGTCCCCGCATGACACCACGATGTACGAGTTCTGGAATAGTTGGTCTGAGGAGGATACCCTCCGCGCTCCTACCAAAGAGGGAGTGTTGAACGCGCGAAGGGGCTACTACTCTCAAGCGTGCCCGGTGGAGCACTGGATCAGCTGTCAACAAGGCAAGAGGCTTGGAAACACGCGACAGCGCAGCAAGGTCCGGGATGTCCAAGAATGAGACTGGGAGGAGCGTCAGCGGACATACCATAGCTCGCATAAGTGATGTAGGACATACAGATGTGGAGCAGAATCTCATGTGGCAAGATGAGTAGCATATGGAAGAATCTCTGGACAGTCGTTAACAATTGAGTTGGTTAATGAGGCATGCGCAGACGCTGACTCAGCGTGTCTTTGTAAGCATGCTCGAGCTCGGTGCAAGCGTGAGCTGCCTTAAGTTGGAGGACGTGGATCTAAGGATTGTTGGCTCAGGTCACGGAGGATGCTCTGCGGTGCATTCCAAGTTTGGATTGTATGACGGATCCAATCAGACAGATCAAATCCGCAAGGCAGCATAGAAACTCCAGTACAATACCACCAGAGGATATCATGGGCTACTCTGACGAACACGAGGGAATCGGGAGAGCACTGCTTATCCCTCCCAGCAGTCATGGCATATCGAATTCTAGAAAAAGCGAAAACCTTGAACACTCCCCGGGGCGTCACGGAAACGAAGGAGACATGTGCAAGAGAACGATTCAGAGTACCGTAAGCAGGATGAGGATCAATCCGATGCCGTTCCGAAATGAAAGGAAAATCCTGAATGGGATGTCACATCGTAGACGTTGTCTTCTCGACATTAACTCGAATGCCCGACACAACCCCTGCTTCACCTCCATCACTCACGCTACCGCGTCCTGCGGCAGATCCCATCTCAATCGAATTATAGGCTGGAGCTGGGCTTGTGTGTTCAAGTGAACCAAGCGTCCGAGAACTGTCACCAGCAAACCCCATGCCGGATTCAAAATGCATCTCGTCCAGCTCGACGTCAGCCGCCTCGAGATCGGGTTGAATGCTCCCAATCGTGCTTAGCATGATGTTTGAGGCGATGGTGGACCCGGGGCCGCGGTGACGTATTCCAACCCCCCCGCGCTTCACATGAGACGGGCCATTGGACGAGGCGGTCACCCCAGATTTGGTTGCGAACGCGCCAATACCTGTCCCCTCCGAGTGGGAGTCTGTCTCCGCACCTCGCTCCCTCAAATCTAGAATCTGAAACGCGGTCAACACCGTCAAAAATCTCAACATCAAAAGGCTCACAAGACGACAGGCAAGCAGCGGTGCCATCATGACACTAAGGGGGATATTTAGCGCAGATATAACCTGACGTGGTCTAGATAACCATGGGAGTGAGCGTATGGGAGGACAGCGCGGGGCGGGCCTCACTGAAGGTAGAATATTCCGTTGATCTATTGTAACCGGTGAATCATCCTAGATCAAATACTGCACATTTGAACTTACCAGGTTTGCGATAGAGATCAGGATGTAGTAGAAGACACCTAAGTCGAAATGTTACTGGATCCAACAACACGTGCGTATATGCGACATTTACCCTCGCGAAGGAACGTTTGAATGAGCTTACTGTTTGCTCCTCCATTTCTGATACGAATGTGGAAAGCCTTCCAAACCGTCATGGCTGTGACGAGGGTATCGAACAAGAGCGGGGCGATCTGGTCTTATAATAAGCATCTGGATGTTAGAACCCTGGACGAGACGCACGAAAAATCCTGCATAAAGTATGTTTAGTAGTTATCCAAACGATATAATCTATCATTACCAAGTAGGTGCGCGGAGTGTGGCTTCGACGCCGGGAAACAGGGACCCTGTGCCGGAGTTGTGTCGTGAATGTATGATTGACTCCGCTAATGCCTCACTCACATACGGAGGAGTCACGAACGCTAAAACTAATCTGAAGGTGAATAACCAAGGGGCCAGACAAGGATCTCAATTCCACTGACGTATCATCTGTGACGCGTCCACATAGAGCTGGTATGCAACCACACCAGCTAGTGCACAGACGAGCGCGAGTAGAAGGTACACGTTGCGATTGAAGAAAGCATATGTACGGATGAGCAGAACGGCTAGTGTTATTTTCTTCGAACCAGGAGTTGGACCGTAGGGGGAAATAAAGACTGACACTCTGAACCAACTTGGTTCCACATTGCCAAGGCGACTGGGATCTGCGGGAGTGGATGAAAGTAAGTCTTAGGATGAGGACGATGGTGATTACTTGCCTTGTAAATTTTTTCGCAGACCTCTTGGGTGTGATTTGTGACGAAAGCATACAGAAGATAAGGTACAACTACGATGACCCAATAACTTATTGAAGTTGTGAAATCACCGAAATGGGTGGTCCGACAATTTTCACGTACCGACAAAAGAGGTATGCAACTTTAACCGGCGTCCAAGTGGTCTTCCAGATCTGAAGTCACTGTAAGTGAGTGACAAGAAGGGAAGGAGGGCGACGTACGAAACGCCATTCTCTGGGAAGGCTGATGATCCAGTCCCACACGACAACGGCGTCTGTTGGCAGTGAGTGTGAGGCTCGGTTGACGTGTATGTATGCAGGAAGTAGGAACTTACACATGCCTAGAAGGAAATTGTGAGATTCAGTGGTTTGAATGAGGGACAAGTGCTCGCGACTCACAGCAAAAATAAACCTGCGTGCTAGAAAAAGAGTGAGAGGAGACGGAGAGACGCGTTGAAAAATACTTGCACGTAAATAAAATACTGAGCGGTTTCGATGGTGTCCCCCATCGCGGCGAGGAGAAAAAGAAACAAGATCGTTGATGGGGGAGAGAATGGGGAAGGTTTGGGTGATGGAGGGAAGGAAAGAAATAAGGCGGGGAGTGGCTGGATTCGAAGCACGACGGCTTCTCGAGAAGCGGATGCCTGTCGCTCGACTGGCAGCGACTCCCCCGATCCGGGCTTGCCAGCGGAGAATCACTCCACCTCAACTGGTCATCCTACTTCCTCCGTCAGTAACATCCCGACACACCCGATTCCTTGGCTCACCAGTCCCGTGGAGGCATCACTATCGCTTGCAACACACACCGAGAAATGTATAGTAAGCACTCGGGATCTGCCAATCAGTCCCTTCTGAGTCCCTGCCTACTACATTCCGCGATGCGTCACGTGACTTATCCGTGTTGCACGTCCACCACGAATTTTGACGGTCAATTTTCGATCCGCTCATTTCAGGGGTTCCACCAATGGCTTCCGGTACACAAACTCTGCGGCTTAGACGCCCGGAGCCCTCAAAACCCATTCCTCCCCAGCCCGCCAGACACACTGGCATCTTGCAGGACCAGCTTCGCAGGTATGCATTCTAGTGTTTGGGTTGCACTCTCTAACCACCATTCAGGGCCGCTCGGAAACCATGGGTCCCAGATTTTCAGACTGCTGTCCGCATCTTGCTCCTTGTTCGTGTGGCGGGTGCTATGTACTCCAATATACAAGACTGCGATGAAGGTTAGATTTCATCCAAATATCCAAAGCAGTCACTCAATTGCATAGTCTTCAACTTCTGGGAGCCCCTGCACTTCTTACAATATGGTCATGGATTTCAGACATGGGAAGTAACTCCCGCTTTTGCAATAAGAAGCTGGGCCTATATCTTGTTCCACATGCCGGCGGCTCGATTGTCCTCTATATTTGCGCTTGGAAAAGTACACCTGGCAATTCCAAAGTCTAGCCTGGAACTAACACACTATTGCGCAGCGACCGGCTTTCTTTGCTGTGCGAATTTTCCTCGCTGTCTTGTCCACGCTCTGTGAAGTCAAATTTTTCCGTGCTGTCGTTGAAAAAATCAACGATAGAGTTGGTCGTTATCTGTTCTTCATCTTGCTATTCAATGCAGGCATGTGGAACGCTTCAGCCGGTACGTATTACTCCTATCACCTTATCTAGCCCCTCAAAGCACTACAGCCTTTTTGCCTTCCTCTTTTGCTATGCATGCTACCACACTTGCCTTCGCGTTTGCCTTGGAGCCGTCTACCGTCAAGAATACGAGAAGGACGCTCTGCGCCACCATGTTATTCGCCACTGGTGCCATTGTAGGGTGGCCATTTGCGCTTGCACTCTCGCTACCTTTCGTGATTGAGGAGCTTTTTGTGCTTAGTGGCGACAAAATAGATCCTGCCTCGCGTGTCAACTGGATGATAGTACGTTGGCGGCATCTTATTCTGGCTGGCCTTGTTTCTGGTTTCATTTTTGTAAGTCCTTCGGTGCACGCCGAAAATATTGCCGATGTTCTGTTTTATATCAGGTACCCGTGGTTTGTATCGATAGTGTTGCATACGGGAAGTGGACTATCGTCCCATGGAACATCGTCCAATACAACATTCTTGGCGGTTCGGAACGTGGCCCTGACTTGTACGGGACATCACCTTGGTACTTCTACGTCCTGAACCTCCTCTTGAACTTCAATATCCTTCTGGTGCTTGCGTTTGTGTCGTTACCTTCACTTGCGGTCACATACTATGTCGACCGCAAGCGCCTTGGGCTCACAAAACCAGGATCGAACGGAAGCTCGCCATTTACGATCCTCGCGTTGCGGCTGGCTCCGTTGTACTTATGGGTTTCAATACTGACGTCACAAGCGCACAAAGAGGAACGATTCATGTTCCCAGCATATCCACTTATATGTTTCAATGCGGCTGTTACGATCTATCTGCTACGCGGATGGCTAGAAGTCACATATATCCATGTGACGAAATCCCCATACAAGGTGGGACATTTCCTTTGTTAGGTTGTTTCATGCCACTTATTTCCTGCCAACACTTTTGCACTCCAACCACAGGCCTCGAAGTCGATCGTTTTCAGCACGACCACTCTTTCCATCATCTTGGTCTCGGGGTTGCTGTCCATCTCCCGCACCCTCGCATTATGGCACTACTACCACGCACCACTGGATGTCTTCAGTCATCTCGAGGCTTTTGAACTCCCTCGACTCCTTAATGATACTGGCCTCCTACCGCCTTTACCTGCCGGCGTAGAGGAAGGCGACAGACAAAGCATCGATTTTACAGCTTTAAAGCAGTTTGATCTGAAGCTGTGTCTTGGAAAGGAATGGCATCGTTTCCCAGGACACTATTTGGTGCCCAATGGTGTTTCGGTCGACTTTGTGAAAAGCGATTTCGAAGGATTGCTTCCTGCTCACTTCAGATCGGGGAACATAGCAAGTGAACCATGGTGGGATAGGAGTGGTTCTAGAAACACCCCTCCCGGCTTAAACGACCTTAATAAGGAGGCTCGCGAATACTATGTGCGTAGTCGTGTCTTCTTGGCTTGGAATCCGCTCGTCAATGCTCTTGTAGGTTCCTGTGCAAACATGTGACTACCTTGTAGATCTTGACTTTCCCCAGCATCCAACTTCTTCTAGACATGAGCCTCGGTATGCTGTCGATGAACAGACATGGGAGCCTGTCACATGTCAGCCTTTTCTGGATGCGTCACACTCATCTCTGATGACTAGGACACTGTGGGTTCCCGGGTATTGGTGGCAGAGCAAAAATGAGTATGGGGACTATTGCTTGCTCAAAAACAGAGAAAGAGTGAGCACAAAGGAACGTAACTTCGCCATCCGTACATATGGGGGAAATAGTACGCAAAAGCATGATACCTAAATGGTGTTGAGGCTGACATGCTGACATCGGTTGGAATACTAGGCATAAATACTTATTTGTAGCATGTAACTCAGAAGATATCAGCGTTAAGTGAACAGTCATCATGGTCTTCAGCTCTACCCACACACGGCTAACGCGCACCTCATCTGACTTGCGCGTACTGTCTGCCATCCTGCTTCCCCCTTCACCCATCTTGGAAGCCGACGCCTTTCCGATTTCTTCGACCTCAGGGGAGATACCAATACTTCTGGAAGCGACGACACATGTTTGTGATTCCCCACTCCACACTGCATCTGGGAAACCACCGGGATTGTGCAGCGTTGTCGAGGAGTCGAAGCTGATTGATAAGCTTGACATCACAAGGGATACAAACAACCTAACCCACAGGGACGAAGCCTTGCTCAAGAATTGGGCGTGCGAGGAATCAGATGACATGTGCAACACTCCAGAACTTCCGAACGGTCGCTACCGTGACGCTGAATCTCCGAGCGACACCGACTGCCCTGCCAGAGTCGTTTCCGGCAAACCGAAAAACGGGATACATTTTGCGTATGACGATTTCTTTGGCGGCGATGTCAGGCGCTCAAGCATGCCAAGGGACCGCTCTGAATTGCCACCAGTGTTTGGAAAACAGGCTGATGTTGAAGGATTACGGGATTCGCAAGCTTCCTGTCAATGTCCGAATAGCATGGAACTCAGCACGACTGTTGCACCTGAAGAGGATCTCGATGGTGATCAACTGGTGACGTTTGCAACGTTCCACACATACTCCACGTTGCCAACACCAACTTTCGCACCTCCTTCGCCGTCGCCATCGGCGGATGTGACCTCGCCTTTATCCTCTCCGATTAGTCGACAACGCCACCGTCGCCCCCTCGAAAGAGCTAGGGCCGTTCGTTTCCCAGGCCGTCCAAGGTCTCCCCGATTGCAAGTCAATGAGGTTGAAGCAGATCCTGTGCGTAACGCACCACCTTCTCCGACGAATCATCCATCATATCCTCGACGGCAGTCCACCGACTCCGCACCCACGGTTTCCACTCATTCGTTCACGGCCGACAATCATGGGCCTGACGCAGTATATCCGTTTATGAAGCACGTAGCACTCCCGGAAGAGCTCTCGTGGCTAAAGCACATGACAGTCGAGCTGTGGATCGATCAGGAAGGATTTCGAGCAGTGAAGTCATGCATGCAACTAATCGGCTACTCTCCGCGGAGCCGTTCATTACATCCTTACGAGTCCGCTGAGAACACGGGGTCCGACGTCACTGCAGGTGTTGCTGAGTTCATGCCAACGAAGCGGGAAACATTCACATTTCACTATGCGACGCTGGACAGTCCGCCGACACTTAGAATGGTGTCGGTAGCGGGCGACGAGTCTCGTGACTATGTTTCCAGACAAGCGACCCTCAGCGTCAAGGCCAATGGTGTGTATACTGTGCTCGGAACGGAAACGTTCATAGCGTCGATACTGAACAACGATGCGCTTGGGTTTCGCCTTCAAAATATGAGGCTACGCTGGAAATTCGACTATCTCATCAGCGATCGCAAGGTGGATGGAACTGGGAAAACACTCTCTGGGGAGAAGACCTTGACGCCATTAACGTTTTCCTGCTCACCGTACCTATTCCATCCGTCCCAAGGGAAGAAAACCGGATGGATGCATATCATGAAGAAGAATCTGGCACCGAAACTAGCTTCCCAGAAGTTGGAGCCGCCGACTTACGTATCGAGCCACAGCATCCTACCGCAAGCCTCGCGTCACCTCTCTACTGGGAGAGACACTGCTACGCATGCCAGGTCTCGCTCTGATGCATTCGCTAAAAGTAGACGCTATCCGCTTACAAGGTCTCCGCTGGACACTGGAGTTAGTGGAGGAACGATGCAGGGCGCGAATTACGTACCGCGCGCCCGACGACGAAGGGCGTCGTCAGCGGGGGAAAACAGCCTGACCTGTTCGAGGAACGAACCACACGGTAGAATCGTCGCATCGAAAGAGGGGGTGCTCATGTCTGGCCCCACTCTATTCCGATGACATGGCGGCTTGGCTTGACCGGCCTCGGATGCATGTCAATGATCAACCCATCTCTGTTATGAACATACACCTGCAGCAAATAGCTAGAACTGTATTAAACAGATTTGCATCCTCTTTCAGTATCTGTACGTAGAAATTTAACCCCTGGCACTTGTGAGGTCATTTTCCATAACAAGGAGTCCACCCCTCTCTCGGACTTACTTCCGCTGCGGCTCCGCAACTATCCTTGCACATTTGGACCACCATACAACATGTCCCTTACGCACGTCAACTCAGTGTCCCAGCTCAATCGCATGCTGTCGGATTCAAATAAATTGACAGTGAGCGAGAATTTGCCTGTGCGCATGATCGGGGTTAACTCGGCGCAACATAGGTCATCGACTTCCATGCAGCCTGGTGATTCTCCTTGCCTACCTCAGACGGTGGACAGCCTCTAACGGATTTCGACAAGGTGTGGACCTTGTCATGGCATTGCACCGACGTTTGAGGCGCTGGCGAAGCAGCATCCTAATGTGAACTTTGTCAAGTGTGATGTCGACGCTGCGAGAGAGGTGGCATCCGCATACAATGTCACGGCGATGTGGGTAGCTCCATCGCCTATATTGTTTCTATACCCCAGGTCTGACCCGTAGCTCGTGATTCTTAGGCCGACGTTCGTTTTCCTGCAGGGTTCCAAACAGATCCACACGATTCGTGGCGCCGACCGGACGTACGTGTAGACCCTTTCTCCCTTTCAAGCACTGCAAATTGGTTCACAGGGGTTTGCAAAATGCGGTGAAACGATTCGCGGGTTCGTCGTCCGCGTCGTCCACCAGTGCCTTCTCCGGGCAAGGTCAGACTCTTGGAGGATCGCCACCCCCAGCAACAAACGACCTCATGACGACCGTAACATCAATTTGGTCGAACATGGACCCATCTGTCAAGGTCCTTCTAGGCCTGTTGGCGGCATATGTATTCTTTTGGTTGATGTAAAACTACACGTGGGCTCCCTTGCGCGGGGGTCCATTTTATGTGTCACGTTTATTTGCAGTTCCTCGGCTATCTATTGTACTTGGAGTTCACACTCGCATGAGCGTTGCCTGAGCTATAAAGCCTAGACACGGACGATCTGAATGTTCCACGGCATTTGTTGTGTCTGGGAGGAAGACTGAGCCACTCTGGCTACAGTTGCGCATGTAGATTCTACAAGCTGACGCTGTGATACATTGTATTTCACTACTGAATGAAAAACCGATTTACTGAAAACCTACAATTGTCGGCTTAATACCATGGTGAGGCATGACAGCTTAGAAGCGCTTACTTCCCCAACCCAACGCCTGGAATGCCTGACGAGCTGCTTCTTCCTTTGCGACCTTCTGATTCCTGCCTGTTCCAGAGCCCCTGAGCTGGTTGTTAACTGCGGGCTATGAGTCATGAGTCAAGGGCAAGTGGAATAGACGCTCACCCAAGCACCTGACTGCCCAGCGAGGCTGGTGGGGAGGACCTTCAGACTCACAATCCCAGTTGATGACAAGGCCACGCTGAGCGCACGTCTGGTTAAACAAAGCCAGTGTGTTGACCTGTGGCGTCCCGCCCATGGGCAAGGGAAGCGGCATAGGTGGAGGAGGAGCAGAAGGAGGTGTTGGCGCATTGGATGAAGTGTAAGGAGGAGGGGGCGGGGCGCCAACTGCGGTACTGCCTCCCGGTGCTGCAAGGGGTTCTGATTCGGGGTGGACCAGACGACTGATCCAGGTTAAGAGTGGAGGGAGTCCCTTCTGCACGTATACTGCTCCAACATAGGAGCAAAAGAGGAGGCGCTCTTCCTACCGAAGATGAACGACTTGCAAAGAAACTAAGGGTGTTATCTTACTGTCGGATCATCGAGCCTGGATCGATCCTCGAGACCCCTTACTCTGGACTTTAAATTGTAACAAGCAAGCCAGGCTTTGATGTGATCGTCGTCCATTAATTCTTTCTGCTTTTCCTGTGGCAAGGTGGTGAGGACATGAGCTGAGCAGGGTGGTGTTTGGATCTGCGGCATACGGAGAGATCTATCGCAGAGAGGAAGGGCGTTTGTTGAAACAAGATGTACATGATGGTCATGCCGAGCACGGTGTGGCCGAGCTCGGCGAGACGCTCTGCACCGCCGTGCTCTGTGTTGTCTGGGGGCGAGGAAGCGTTTCTGTGGGACTGACGGGTGAGGACATCGAGGAGGAGATCGCCCTCGATGGAGGGGAGTGCCGGGATGTTGTTCATGTCCAAGAGCGACTCGATAGGCGCGCGTCCGTGTGCATCGCCATCACGTGCCCGTGCTTTCTTTCGTCCCTCCTCATGCGTCCGCTGATACCAGAGCGTTTCGTCGACGTGCCCTCACAGCGTCTCTACTATCTCAGTCTCGGTTGTCTGCTGCAGGTCAGTCCACGCTAAGCCCCGCCGTGTCTCCCCATTCACTGCTCTACAAGGCCATCAAGGCGTTGGACATCGTCCACAGCCTCTTTGCTTCCACTGAACAGAATTCCTATGCGTATGGCACAAAGTGGTTCTGTGTCGACTTTGCATATGTCGCCCTCCTCACTCAGCTCCGAATACCACGCCTCACCTACAGCAAGGCCATCGTCGCCCTCCAAATCCTCTCCCTTTGGTTCCTCGACGGCGTGTTGTTCGGTGCCATAAGTCTACATCTTGGCTCAGGCACCACCTCGGATGGATATCAAGGGATACAAAGTAGTTCCCCTCTGCTTCTCCCGAGAACGCGCTCACCTGTTCCGCAGAACGTCCCGACTTACCTGCGACCCCCGAACAGTTCCGCATCGCTGACGTGTTTTCTCCCTCTGGTCTCCTTTCCCTTTTCTCAGATGCTCCTCGCGGGGACCAGCACTTGCTCGGCCAACACACTGTTCGCATGTCACCAATCAGCACCGCTCACCTCAACCCAGACACGCTCACCTTTTGTCTCTCGCCTCCTTCACACTCCGTGTTGATTCCTATTCTCGTCAACAACACCACTCCGGCAAACGTTCGCTACTCTTTTACACCCTTGACCTACATCGAGGGTCAGTCTGGCACTGGTCGCATAGAGCATATTGAGCTCAGCGGAAAGGACCTCAAGGCGATCGAACAGGCGAGGCTCGAAGGTCTTCAGTCGGTCCGCGTTCATTCCACCGGCGACGAGTATGAAGATGACGAAGACGAAACTCCATCCTCCGATTCTCAGTTGCAAAAGACTCAGTCGTTGGCACATATACGCGTAACAAAACCAGGCACCATTCGATTAGAGAGAATACTCGATAGCTCCGGCGTGGCCGCTCGACTTGCTCACCCTCTTGAAGTCACCGTTGTCCCATGTCCCACCGCATACTATACAGACGATTCCATCCCCCAACCAGCCAACGCGATTCGCTGTCAAGGAGATACATCAGGTGTTGACTTGACCATCGATATCCGCGGGGTACCACCTCTAAGCATCCGCTGGTCCAAGTATGTCGATGGGAATAAGGAGAGCTTCCTCGTCGAAGGCATCGAAGACAGCAACCCAGCATCTCGTTCACATGCAGATTCACGCAACGTTGTCAGAACCTCCTCAAAAATACCTCAAATGCTTAAAGTTCCTCTCTCGTTGTCGGTGGAATCCTTAGGCAGAGTCACGTTCGTTTTGGAGAGCGTAATTGACGGTATGGGTAACATCGTCCCGCTCGATCAAGGCGTTACCAGTGAAACCCTCCGTGAAGTGGCGTTGAATTCGAAGACGGTGCGGTCGCTGGACATTCTTCGGCGCCCCAGTGTTTCTTTCCGAAATTGTGGTCCAGGAAACCCCATGTCTCTGCTTATTGGTTCAGACGCTACCTTATCTCTCCAAGTGACTGATTCGGATCCAGTGGATGCTCCTTGGCACGTCGACGTCAAGTTCGACCCATCCGAGGACAGCAAAAGTGGTAGCAAATCTGTCAAGCCATGGAATTATGCACTTCAGACCCAGCAGTCCTCCCTTAGCTTAAGTGCCAGTGCCGCAGGAGAATACACGATCCTTGGAATTAGGGGCAAGGTATGAATCTGATCTGCGCAAAAAGATATACATACTCAAGACGAGCCTTACAGTGGTGCGAGGGTGATGTCCTCTCCCCGGATACATGTCAGGTCGTGGAAAAACCTATGCCAACGTCCGAGATTGAATGGAAGCGAATTCACGAATGGTAAACGCGCATCGTCTGTTCCATATGACACTGAATCCACTGATCACGATCGTAGCTCTGGCGATACTGGCGTTTCAGCTTCGCTCATATTTCATGGAACTCCTCCCTTCACGGTGTACTACCGCACACAACGCGACAAGGAAGAACCACGCGACCTCTTCAAAACTTTCACCAACGCACGGGGTGAACTTACATTGCAACCAGAACATAGCGGCCACTACTTCTATACCTTCCTACACCTGAGCGATGCGAACTACAAGAAAGTGGAGCTCACAGGTCCAAGCATCGACCAGATCGTTCACCCCCTAGCAGCTGCCGACTTTGCTCCAACGGCTGGTACTGGACGTTCCAAGCGCATGGTGAACAGCTGTTCTGGGAATATGGTCGACATCGAAGTGGACCTTCGGGTGAGTTAGTAGATGGTTTTCAAGGCGTCATTTGTAAAATATTGTCTCAGGGAACAGCGCCGTGGAATCTTGATTTGGATATCGTCGGCCCTCGCACCACTGATCGCCTGGAGGTTCGCGACATAAAGTCATCGCCTACACGCATACAAGTGCCTATCCCATCCAAAATAGACAAGGAAGGTGGAACTTTTGAAGTGGATCTAGGTGAGCCTCACAGGTCTTCGTGACCGAACTTTCTAACCATCATCTCTGAAAGTGAGCGTTGAGGATGCTTATGGATGCAAACGATCGATTTCTGTGCCTGGCTTTTCCGTGAACGTCCGCAGAGTAAAGGTATGTCATTGGTTCCTGAGGACCACCAGTTATCGTCACAGTGTTTAGCCCACGGCCAAATTCTACATAAAGAATGGTATCAGACAAGTTACGATCCTGGAGGAGGACGAAACTGAATTACCTTTACGGCTTACGGGTGATGGGGTACGTGTACTTTCAAAAGGCTTTGTATTTGGTGTTGATGTTATTACTACAGCCATGGACAGTCAAGTATCACCGTGCCGAAGAGCCTGAGTCTGTCCAGACTGCAAATTTGCGATCTCCAAATGACTATATTCGTGTCAAAAACAAGGGCTCGTACGAGCTTCTCGAAGTAGGTGTACTCCCTCAGTGCGAAACACTTGCCTTAACGTGTCCTTCCAGGTGTCAGATTCGCAATGTCCAGGCCTGGTTATTGCCGAAGAAAAAAAATATTATGTGGATTGGGTCCCCCGTCCGTCTGCCAGACTGGACCCGCAAACGCCGTCGATATTTGAGCCATACAATCGTTCCCATATACTTCCATCAATTTGCCAAGGTCACGATGACCATGTTGACCTGGACTTGACAGGTATGTGAACGAGATTTTACTTCTGATTAGATATTAATCATTCCCCCAGGTCGCCCTCCCTTCCAAATTATGTACAACATTGCGATGAAGGACGAATCAGGTGTTGGTACGATCGTTTTGGACCAGCCGACTTTCAGCAGCATCCAGCCACGAACACGTTTCCAACTTCATACGTCTAGTTCCGGGCGCAAATACTATGAAGTGAAGCAAGTTGGAGATGCGGCATACCCACTCCACAAACACAAGAGTGCTGTGATTCCGCGCTCAGAGCGGCTGGTCTTTGAGCAAGAAGTCCTTCCTAAGCCCTCTGCAAAGTTCAAGAATGACAATCGCATGTCTTTTTGCCTCAATGACATCCTTAGCTCTCGAGATGTAACGACATCCGACGGGACGATCCTACTCGAGGGTACACCTCCATTCCAGCTCCATCTATCGATTAGAAACCTTGCTGCTAGCAAGGTACGGCATGAGACCATGGAAGTGCACGACAAGGTTTGGAAGTTGGATATACCTTCCTACTACTTCACATCCATCGGACCCTACCAAGTGACGATCGAAACTGTACACGATTCCTCACACTGTGAACAGGCAGAACTTGACCCATTGCGACGTTCAATCTGGATAGATGTCGCCGAAACGGCTGCTATCGTCCCAATGGACAAGAAGGATTTCTGTGTGGGCGATGTGACTCAGTTCCAGTTGGAGGGAACACCACCCTGGACGATTGGGTAAGTTGACATGTACACGATGGTCACCGACGTCGCTTATGGTCCGATAGATACCGAATCAACGGCAAGTCCTACACACAGGAAGCAAAGACATCGCCGTGGTCGATCGTTCAGCAACAAAGTGGCGAGTTCGCCGTCACCTCGGTTGCGCACCAGCAAAAGATGTGTAAAGCTGCTATTGTCAACCTGCGCACGAACATCCACCCGTTACCATCAGCCCAGGTAGGCCACGGGAAGCGTGTATACCAAGACATACATGAGGGTATGGTTGCTATTGCCCTAGAAGTCGATCGAGAGTGTTCACCTGTAGCTTGCAGGTGATCAAGCCGAGATTGTGTTCACGCTGATTGGCGAGCCCCCCTTCACGTTCACATATCAACGTGCAGAGCCGAGCCCCAAGAAGGGAGGCAAGCCTGGAAAGGTCCTCGAGACGCACACAGTCTCGGGCGTTATGACACACGAGTACTCCGTCTTTTCGGCACTCGAAGGTATACTTGAGCGAACACGTAGAATCTTACCATATTAACGAACGTTTGACAGGTACATGGACGGTGACGTCCATCTCGGATCGTCATTGTCGATATCCATCGTTGCAGGAAGGTCTTGAAAAGCCAAGGCACTGAGGTGTCTTTAGAACGTTGCTTGATTCTCGCATATTCCTGCACTTGTAGCTCTAGTTCTATACCTAATTCACACACCACGTTCACACTCCTTGCAAAATCGAATCAGATGGGATTGCAAAGAAATGACAGTAATCTATACAAGCGCCCACAAAGGTTCGAAATGGCTCTAGACTTGAACGGAGGAGATGTAGAACCACTTGGAGACTGGGATGCCGTTAGAATTAGCCGTTCATCGGTAACCGTCAAACTCACTTGAAGGATCGATGGGGGCGGGGGGCTGCCTCGAGTCTAGAGGGATGTTGGCATAAGAAGGTTCGTGAGGCTCGGTCAAGCCCGGGCCCTGAATCGTGAGGTTACGACTAGGATGGTTTGCGGTAAGTCTATGTTCGAGAAGTGACCCAGCTAAAACGAACGCACATCGAGAGGTCATACGCAGGGGTCTTGGCCGGGGAATCGCCAACAATGAGACGGCGCCATGCCTCGTGACACTCGTGGATGATCTCGGTCGCGTACTTTTTGTTCTTCGCTTCGCCGGAGAAAGCAAAGGCGTTCTCGCCCTTGCCATCGGGAATCTTGTAGATCCTATTACCCATCCGTCGGCAAACCTCTTAGCGTCAGAAAAAAAGGCCGAAAAAAAGAACTACCTGAACCATTCGTTGGTCGCCCTGATCAAGCCGGGAAGGTGACGCTCGACGTCTTCAATATCGTTGAGTTTTGGAGCAAGGGGGTCGTGGACGTCGACGACGATGACTTTCCAGTCCGTCTCGCCCTCGTCGAGCAAGGCCATGATGCCGAGAACCTTGACCTGCTTCACCTGGCCGGTGTACCCGACCTGCTCGCCGATCTCGCAGACGTCGAGCGGGTCGTTGTCACCCTTGGCCTTGGTCTCTGCGTGGGTGACGTTGGGGTCCTCCCAGGTCTGTCAACGATCGGGGATCAGCGACGCGGGCGGGGCGACGGCGACGACAGCGGTGGCGGAAGCCGACATGGCGCGGAGGACGCACCTGAGGGAACGCGCCATAGTTCCAAATGTAACCGTGGTGGGGGAAGCAGTTGCGGACGAAACGGAGGCGGCCCTTCTTGATGTCCTGTTTGATGGGGTTGAAGGCCTCCTCCTTGGAGATTTCCATCTTGGCGTTGGTCCAGCGGGGGACTTCGACGATCATGTTGAGGATGCCATTGCTCCTGTCGGCGAAAAGCGGGATGTCATGGAAGGAGGAGACGACTTGACCGTTTCGTTCGATGTATACCCTGTGATCTGAAATCCGACGACCTGATCAGTGCCACGAGGTTTCGCGACGAGGAGAGGGCGCACCGAGGGTGTTGGGTGCACCGATGAGACGAGGGGTGTATTCTGTCGACGCTGTCAAAGAAAATCAGAGGGCATGGACGGGCAAAGACGCACGAGCTGCCATGGTCGCTCTGGATGAGAGATGGCGGAGATGCTGGGAGAGGCGAAAAGCAGCTCTGTGTGCCCCGGTCATATCCGTACTGACACAGC
>JBBPSV010000435.1:0-18565 GCA_038093795.1 Retiboletus fuscus
AACGATGATGAGTCAGATATAGAACTTGGTGGAATGCTGAGGAACATCGGTGAGTCAGCGTTTACAAAGTATAGAAGTCAAGAGAACATTCAAGAACGCTATGAGTAATACAAGGGTAAAAGATGTCATCGGGCGGGGCTCGAACAGCGAGATGACAAAGTACAAAGCGAAGGTAAACGGCGAAAGGTAAGCATAGGGTCAGGGAAGGAGTGGCATAGAGGGCGAGACAGGGAAAAATGTAACATTACTCCCCCACGAGGGTCAAGACACCGGCGCAGACACTTCATAAGTCGCAAGCCCCCATTGCAGGTGAACTGGTCACGTTGGCGAAGGCGGTGTCATCCCAAATGTCGTTGTCCACTCCGGAATCCAGGTCTGGAGAGTGGGAGCGGCGGCGCGGGCGACTGGGGACCATGCGACGGGAGCAGCGGGGTCCATGGTAGGAGCGATGGGGCAAGGAGGGATGTGACGAGTGTGAGGAGGTGGGAGAGGTAGAGGGCGAGGGCGGCGGAGGAGGGCAGCGCAAAGGGCACTGCTGCTGAGAGTGGCCGGAATGGAAACAGTGGCATATCGGGCACTGATAGACCCCACAGTTGACACGCTGGTGACCAAGGCGGTGACATTGGAAACAGGCCTCGTGAAACCGAGGGTGAGAGGGAGGAAGGGGGGTGTTGCCGAAGTTGCCGGTCCATCAGGCTTCTATGTGTTCGACGACGTCGAGCTCCTCAGAGTTTAGCGCGGAGGAGGATGCCGAGGGAGTAGACACTGAGTGAAACAACCCAATGCGTCTAGCACCGAGCGGTCGTCGTGAGGGGGAGACTAGGTCGCAAGTAACTTCGTAGTTGCCTTTATACTTGGCTAGAGTGTATGAGCGTAAAGTAGAGAATCCCTAGTGTAGAGAAGCTAATCTCCAGAGGGGAGCTCTTATCCTTAGTGTAGAGAATTGGGGAACTCTCCAGAAGAACAAGACTGGTGTTAGCCAGCAAGTTCCCTGGGTTTATATACTCTATGGACTATTTGTACGTATTTACATTATTAAACTATATAAGGATAGAGTATGTGGCAGCATAGCAAAGCAGAAGGGAAACATAAGGCATAAGGCTATGAGGCGGTAATTAAAAGAGAAGCATGATGTGTAATGCACAGCAGTGCACAGGAATGAAATGAAAGAGAAGCATAATGGAAATGAAAGAGGCATGTAGTGTAGAAGGGGGGCGATGTGCATAGCCATGCACAGTGCAGAGATTAAAGGATCTGAGATATAGTGAACTTTATAAAAAGGTAAATAAAGATAAACAGAGGAAGTTTGTGATAAGATGTCAAATGTTGACAGATAAAGATAAGATGAAAAGATAAGAGATAAGTTAATGGAACTTAGCATGTAAGGTGAAAATTGACTTCGTAGAGATTGAACCGTAACACTGTGCCTTTCTGGAGTTCTGCTATTTGGTGCAAAAAGACGTCATTATCAAGCAAGACCTCGACCAGCTCCAAGATGCACTATCGCAGTTCCATTCCTATTGCAAGGTATTCATCAATGCTGGTGTAGTGCGATCTTTTTCACTCCCACACCAACATTCACTTTTGCATTACTTTGACTTAATCAAGCAATTTGGAGCACTGAACGGACTGTGTTCCTCTATTACAGAGTCAAAGCATATTAAAGCAGTGAAGATGCCATATAGATGGTCGAACCATCATGAAGTGTTGGGCCAGATGCTTGTCATCAACCAACACTTGGACAAACTCACCTCCGCTCGGAACAACTTTTGCACACATGGTATGCTCATTCCTCAGGCAGGTGATTTGTCTAGCAGATCAAATCTTCTCTGCATTGTAGGCATGTGATCTCAAAGCTTTTCAAGGAAATAATGTTTAACATTGACTTGGATTCAGTTCAGCGAAATGATATTCAGTGTAGACTGGATCAGGAGCATGATGCTCAGTTGAACTGAGAAGATTTCTTATCTCCCAAGGAAAATGCAAGTCATCTGGAAGATTCAGATGATTCAGTGACAGTGGATGGCCCTCATGTGGATGCATTTGTGCAACTGGCAAAGACACCTCATAAGTGAAGCACTGTATAATCTTGGATTGGGTTTAAGTTTTGATTCATAATCCCATGCATAAAATGGAATCGTGCAAAGACCATCACAGAACTGGCTGATGAACTCACCATCCCACACCTTCCTCAGCTCGTCCACTCATTTCTCCACACCCAAGTTCATTCTGATGACAACCTACCTTGTCCCACTTGCCCCTTCTTCCTAGGGAAGATTTCTATTTTCAACTCAGCATCTTCTATGTTCTATGCACCAAGTGACTTGAGCGGAACAGGTGGAATGCATCGAGAGTATATCCATGCTTGTACAAACTGGAGGAATGAAGGCCCTTGACATGATTGTGTCTTCATGGTCACAAATCTGGACTCAGATATGATTGGTTTTCAGGGATTGGACATGGCGCATGTGCTGTGTTTTTTTTCTTTTTCAGTTCAGGGTGTATTATTTCCCTGTGCTCTCGTACGCTGGTTTGACTGTGTTGCTGATGCGCCAAACAGTGACATGGGCATGTGGGTGGTCAAGCCTAGTGGAATAGCTGCAAGACATCTGAGGGTTGCAGTTATGCATTGCGACTCCATCTTTCGTGCAGCACACCTTATTCCCATGTTCTCTGTGGTGCTGTCATATCCCATATCCAACCTTATCCGAATCTATTTGATGCTAGTCCGATAGTCCGCTTCACTCGGACTTCCGTTTGGACTTCCGAACTATGATACATTTTACTTACGACATCATTCCATCTCCTTTAGTATTAGTCCCGCTTTACATTCTTGTCCGAACCTGTGTCTTGCTTATGAACACAGCTCTGGTCTTCAAACATCCGGACTTCTGAACTACTTACAAATCCAATACTAATGCTGTTCTCTTTCTTCATATATAAATCTTGTAGATACACATGTATTCTTCAGTCCGAATATCAACTTAGATTAACAACCTCAGTCCGCTCTCTGAACCTCCTCCTTGACGTTGTTTACAATGTTAAGAATCCACTCTGAACTTTGACCCTCTGAAATACTGGGACCTGAGATCACAGCAAGGGTGCAGCACTCCAACCCGAGTCGCTGAAGCCAAGTCCCTTCAAGTCCGAAATCTCAGACTTCCAAATTAGGAAGTCCAGACCTAGATTGGTCTTTGGAGAAGCTCAGACCAGTCTACCTTTGACCACCTGACTCAGTCTTAACAGTATATTCAGACTCTCACTTGCTTGTGGTCTTACTATCCAATATGTCCCGATCTACTCAGACCTCTCGAAATCACACTCCTTTATCCCCACACCATGAATCCCTCAGCATCTTTAGAAACTCCCGTCACAGCCCCAAAGTCATTCAGGACTTCATCAGTTTCACAGCTCGACGACCCATGACCCCCTCAGCACCTCCGACTTCATCCCATCAGACATCCAAACACCCCTCTTGTCAGACCTTCATACGTTCGTCTCATCGGACTCCTCATCCAACCCATTCCTCTTGTAGTTCGGCATCCCTGGTGGTTGACCTGGACGATGAAGATGATGATCCGAACCCCTCAGATGGTGATAGCAGTAATGGCTTCTCTCCAGGATCCCTTGGAGAACTTGCCAATGCAATCCAGAAACTCACTTGCTCATCCCATCACTCCTCCTCTTGCCCCTCCTCTCAGCGCACTAAAGTCCGAGAACCAGATCAGTTCGATGGGACCAATCCCCAAGAACTCTGGACCTTCTTAGTCCAATGTGAGCTGAACTTCCAAGACTGCCCCTGAGCTTTTTGGACAGACCGCGCCAAGGTTACATTTGCACAGTCATACCTAAAAGGCATGGCACTGGAATGGTTTGAACCTGACCTTCTCCAGATTGCTGACCTTGGACTCTGCCCCCTCTGGATGGATAGCTATCAAGAGTTCATCCTTGAACTCTGAACCAATTTTGGACCCCATGACCCTGTCGGAGATGCTGAGCATCAGCTTGATCTCCTAATCATGGAGGAAACTCAGCAAATCAATCACTATGTCATTGAGTTCAATCGGATCGCTTCCCAAGTCCGTGGATATGAAGATGGTGCCCTCCGGTACCATTTCTACAATGGACTTCCTGACCGCATCAAAGATGAGATATCACATATTGGAAAACCCTCCACCCTTTCAGGACTCCGAACTCTCACTCAGACCATTGATGCATGTTACTGGGAACGCAAGTCCGAACTCCTTCAACAACCCAAGAACTCTGAATCCGTCAATTTGCCTGCTATCCAAACCCCTATGTCTGACTCATTTACCCCCAGTCTACCCTCTGACCCCTCCGAATCCAACTCTGACTCCTCTCCTCTGACCCCTGAATCCTCTCCACTGGGAGAAGATGGCAAACTCACCATGTCTGAGCACCAATGACACTTTGACCACAACCTTTGCATGTTCTGCAGCCTCACTGGACATCATGCCAAGGACTGTGCCAAGTTAGCTGCTCGCACAACCAATGCCATCACTTTGGACTCTATGCCAGTGTAGAGATCTGGGGATCTCTGTTCTTGTATAGGAGCATATCCGACAACTATCCGAGTCTATCCGAGTCAATCCGAGTCTGTCCGAGTCAATCCGAGTCCATCTGAGTCAATCCGGTCCACATTGTCTTAGTCCAGTCTGTGTCGGTTTCACCTTATCACTTTGTAGTCGTTTCGATATATCCTTTTCGGTCTCGGACATATGTCACCATCATCACAACGTATCATTTCATATTCCCTCCGCTTTTTAGAGTTTGTACTTGTCGTTTCATCAACCCTTCACAGTCCAGGATATGCCCAGACTATAAAGTCTTGTACATCCCATTTGAAATACATCTTCCGGTTTTCCTCGCACGTATCTTCTGCACCACACGTCCATCCATCCGCACGTCTCCATCATCTTCGCCGTCGCCGACCGCCTTTTGTCTTGGACTATTGCATGTACCTCCAGACTACCGATTCTCGGTCCAGATTACCTTCGGACCCTCTCCTTCTTCCTTGGACCACCTTCCATCCGGCATACCACCTCCGCCTTTGGACCTCCTTATAGGGACAAACGAACGTATCCTTCACATATAGGAAAGTTAACCTGAACTTTCCGTTGTTTTCTACAACTGGAGCCCACCACGAGGGAGGTTCTAGAGGTGCCCTGGAAATTTTCACGGTCCTTTTTCTCTCGACGATCCTGAGGCATATGCGCCAAGGGAACACTTACCGACCATTGCAGATTTTTTTTACCATCATGTTTCATTCCGTTTAGACATCGCTTCGTCACACTCCGGACTGCATCCGGCAGTTTTCCTTTAGCATTTGCGATCATCCCCTACGTTACCCGACGCTCCAGACTCATCCTGTCACTTGTCCGTCATCGTTTCTTCCTTTTCCGGCGACGACCATCCCTTATTATGTACACGCCACTGTTGCGTCGTTTACTGCACCGCCTTCTAAGTCCAACCCATATCCGCATCCCTTTTTCTACACCTCCACCACCATTTACGTACCGAGTCTATTTTTAGCATGAACTGGCCAACATACCTGATCCATCACGATGACTAACCCGTTCCTCAGACTACCGATCCGTGGATCGCCCAATGCACCCCTATTCGATGGGACACCGACTAACCTCCTGAACTTTTTAGATGACATCGAAGACCTAGTCGACTCGGTCAGACTACCAAAGTCCACACTAACCCAAGCCGCAATCCGGTATGCCAAGCTCGACGAGGCAGAGCTCTGGGAAACACTTCCCGAAGCCGAAGCCATCCCATTTGATTGGGAGTCATTCGTCATCGCTGTCCTGAAGCTCTACCCCGGATATGAGAAGGGGAGAGGATCCCGTCGCATGCTGAGTCTGGTCCGCATTGAAAGTACCCCGCGGACACTGTCATTGCCACCACTATCCTTACCACCCACGACGTCATCACCGCCACCGTTGCCACCATCACCACCGTCGCTTCCACCACCACTGTCTATTCCGTCGCCAACAGTCAATCCGGGACCATCCCAGATCCCATCGCCAACCCATCCGTCTACACAACCACTATCCTGGATCCCATCGCCAACCTGTCCATCTATGCAACCACTACCCCGGACTGTCCCATCACCTGCCATGCCGTCACCACCGCCAAAGCCTTCGCATCGCAAACTGTCCTCCAACCATTGTCATCCCAAGCAGTCCGTTCGCCCTCGTCAGACCAGTTATTACGGACCGAAACCAGTCTCTATCTTTTCATTGACACTGACCACCCCCAAGGACTTCATGTCGTCCGCCTACGTCACCAAGTGCACATTCTGTGATGAGCCGCATCACTTCGTCCATCGCTGCCCATACATATCTGGGTACATTCGCTCCGGAAAGGTCATACGTGGACTGGACCAGCGTTTGTATCTCCCAAATGGCACTCGTATTCTGCACCTTACTGGCTGCACGTGTATCCGATCAAGTATAGACCAACTGACATCCACAGCATCATCGCACTTGTTGCCACCTCATCGTGTCCAGACCACTTACCAATCCATGTCCATTGCATCACCGTCCATAGCTGCTAACTGTTGTCCACAGACGAAACCGATGATTCCGGACGCAGCATATGCTGACCTGCTGTTCAATGCATACCTCATCAAGGCCTGGAACGACTACCAGGTAGACCGGACACACACCCGCATGCACCAGACCGGCAATGATACCACCCGACGCAAGACAGATGCTGAAATTGCCACTGACACGTTCAACCGACGCACCCGGACCAACACTGATGCCAACAAGGCAACCACCACCATGGCCATGAGTCATGGCTCCAGTCATCACGGACTGGATAGCACAGTTCCGTTCGATCGTACCATACCTGTTCCCTCCACTTTACACGATGCCGATCAATTACCATCCATTTCCCACCACATTGTATCTCTCTTTTCACTTTCATCATCGCCTTCACTGCATTCTTCTATGCACCTGGACCGGTCGTTTTCTTCGTATCCGCTTGTCTCTTACCGTCCACTGGACTATCCGTCCATTCATCATTTGTCCAACCGGCCGCATTACGGTTTCAATCCATTGTTTTCTGTTTGGAACCCCCTACAGACTGCTTCCTTTCGTCGAAACACCCCTATCCATTTTCCCCCATTTAAACCATAACTGTATGATGGTCAGGGGACCATCAATCTAATGTCACCGGGGGGGGGAGGCTCGCTCCTCTCACCTTGGTTCAATTTTTTTTCATTTTTATAGTTCAATCTGACGTTTATCGAGTCACGCACACACGTGTCAATTATACCGTCCATATCTGCACGTATCAGTTCCATCCCGGTCTTCATCCGGTGCAATCCGTTTCATCCCGGTCTTCGCCCGGTGTCGTGGTTTCCCTATCCATCCGTCAAAAAAAGACTAAAAACGCATATACATATGCATAGACCGCCACTCCCGTTTGCTACATACCTTGCACGACGTCATCACAATGATCTTGCTGATACCACCATCATTCCAACGCGTCTCTTACCCATCCGTACATAGATATTCGTTTCGACCGTGCTCCGAGACGCTGTGCACGTGTTGTTCCATTTTTGTTCGAAGACCCGTCCATTGGGCATCACGCAGGAGTAGATGTTGAAAGTCGAGCGAAGAAGACAAGTCGAGTCAGAACCTTGCATCGGACTACGTTTCTATCCATTCCTGTCATTTTCTTCATATTTACGTCGTTTCGTTCCATTTTCGTTACCTATGCTTCGTTTTCACGCAGACCGCACGCACCCGGACTACCAACCCGGATCCAGACCACAGACTGACGCTACCACTACTGACGCACAGACGCACCCAGACAGTCACCGGACTGACACATACAACACACCATCACGCACGAGAAGAGCAGGCGAACCATCCACAGACTATCCATTGTTCAATCCACCACCATCACTGTCGCTCATACCACATCATGCACATCATATCGCACGGACCCATGCATCATCCGTCTCACTTCCATCACCATCACCCTGTCGTCAATCTGGTTGCACGTCATACCCCATCGACCCACACACTCATCGTCGCATCGTCATCCATCCGTCCAATCCATGTCTGTCCATCCGCATCATCACCAGAGTCATACACCGCCGCATCCTCGCATTGCACTGTTCCCATGAGCCACATCACGTATTACACGGACTCACACATTACCGCATCGAGTCGCTGACTGGGAACAGTCAGCATTTAAAGTATCCCGCGGATGTAGAGATCTGGGGATCTCTGTTCTCGTATAGGAGCATATCTGACAACTATCCGAGTCTGTCTGAGTCAATCCGAGTCTGTCCGAGTCAATCCGAGTCCATCTGAGTCAATCCGGTCCACATTGTCTTAGTCCAGTCCGTGTCGGTTTCACCTTATCACTTTGTAGTCATTTCGATATATCCTTTTCGGTCTCGGACATATGTCACCGTCATCACAACGTATCATTTCATATTCCCTCCGCTTTTTAGAGTTTGTACTTGTTGTTTCATCAACCCTTCACAGTCTGGGATATGCCCAGACTATAAAGTCTTGTACATCCCATTTGAAATACATCTTCCGGTTTTCCTCGCATGTATCTTCTGCACTGCATGTCCATCCATCCACACGTCCCCATTGTCTTCACCGTCACCGACCACCTTTTGTCTTGGACTAACGAGTCTGGACTATCGCACGTACCTCCGGACTACCGATTCTCGGTCCGGATTACCTTCAGACCCTCTCCTTCTTCCTCAGACCACCTTCCATCTGGCATACCACCTCCACCTTTGGACCTCCTTATAGGGACAATTGAACATACCCTTCACATATAGGAAAGTTAACCTGAACTTTCCATTGTTTTCTACACCAGAGTCCTCCGACTCAGAGGATACCCAGTAGAAACCCCTTCATCTCTGTATGAGTATAGACTCGCATTATCTGTACTCTGAAACTCAGATCACTCCGAGCCAAATGCGTCCAATCTCTTTTTTCAGCATTTCTGAACCCCTTCAACCCTCCAACCCCTTTCGGTGATCACTCTGTCGACATTTCTATGTCATCTCTGTTGGATGCCCCTGTCCCCTTGTCCTTAGAAATCACTGACCCACCCTACAATGATCTGTTGATCAATTGGGTTTTGGGCAGTACCATATTCTGTTCACTGTTACACTTTGCCATAGGCTAGGCACGATCTCAAAGAAGTCAAGTGGACAAGGGGGGTCGGAAGCTTGGACGACGTGAAGAACCTCTAGCCGTGGTGCTACTAGAGGGCTGCCCTTGCTATGGGAGCTAAGGGTGGACAAGGATGAAGGTGAATCAGATGAAGTCCACAAGAACTCGTTAGATTGAGAAGATCAAGCTTAAGGGTTACAGGTCGAGTGCTACAGTTTAAATAGACGAGCTGTGGTAATCGAATAGAACTAGGTGGAATATTGAGGAACAAAGATGAGTCAGTCATAGAACTAGGTGGAACACCGGGGAACAAAGGTGAGTCAGCGTACACTCGGCATGGAAGCCGAGGGAACGTAGGAGAACATATGAGTAATACAGAGGAAAAAGATGTTGTTGAGCACGGCTCGAACAGCGAGACGAACTAGGTGCGAGACAAGGGTAAACATAAGGTCAAGGAACGCATGGTGGAAATATAGTATGAAGGAAAGAAATGTAACATTACCCCCCCACGAGAGTTAAGCCACCGGCGTAGACACTTCACAAGTCACATGCCCCCATAGCCGGCAAACCAGTCACGTTGGCGAAGGTGGTGTCATCCCACACATCATTGTCCATGCCGGACTCCAGGTCTGGAGAGTGGAAGCGGCGGTGCGGGTGGCTGGGGACCATGTGGCAGAAACTGCGGGAACAGTGGGGCCCATGGTAGGAGCAATGGGGCGAGGACAGGTGGGACAAGTGTGAGGAGGCAGGAGAGGTAGAGGGTGAGGGCGGCGGAGGAGCGTGGCACAAAGGGCACTGCCGCTGAGAGTGGCTGGGATGGAAACAGTGGCATATCGGGCACTGATAGACCCCACAGTTGACACGCTGGTGACCAAAGCGGTGGCATTCGAAGCAGGCCTTGTGAAAATGAGGGTGAGATGGGAGGAGGGGGGTGTTGCCATAGTTGCCGGTCCAGTGGGCTTCGATACGTTCCACAACATTGAGCTCTTCAGAGTTCAACGCCGAGGATAATGCAGAGGGGGTAGATGCTGTGGCAGTTCCAAGGTGGGTATAACATGCCAGGTCCAGGAGGTAGCGGTCCAAGTCCTGCATGAATTCCAACATGCTGAGTTGGTAGAATGCCAGGAGGAGGTTAGTCTCCAGTTCCATCTGGATATGGGACAGGGTGTGGTTACAGAAGGTGGCGTTGGCATCGGACGAAGCCGAAGGCGCGTTTACTAGGGAGGTGAGTTGGGCGACCTGGAGGGTGGCAAGGTAAAGGGAGTGGAGCGCCAATCCATAGTCAAGGTGTGTGCCAATGGGGACTGTGTACCTGGAGTCCCTGAGGAAGTGGAGGAGGGTGCGGGACTCGGCATCGGTGGGAAGGTTCGGGCCTACCTTATGGGCATGCTCGGGAAGGTCGATGGATTCGATGGAGCCGAGGTAAGTGGCCAGGCGGACAGGTGGTTCTGCGAGCTCAGGGATGGGAACAGCAGGTCGGCTTCCCCAACCAGGAGTAGTGACGCAGGATGTGGGGAAAGAGGTGTCATTGACAATCATGGCGTGGGGGTTTAAAAAGGAAGGAGGCATATGGTAGGAATGAGAAGAAGAAACACTTGGGATGCTAGGAGACATAGAATGAGGAGTAGAGAGGCTAAGCTGAGGAGCTGGACAGAGGTGAAGTTCTCCATTGGAGTCGTCGGAGACAGTGAGAGAAGAGACAGAAGCAAGGACAGAATTAGTAACAGACTCTGCAGGCAGTGAGTTACTGTATTGGGGGGGAATAGGGAGAACGAGCTCGGGGACATCAGAGCAAGGCATAGCATGATAGAGGTGTTGTTGGAGGTGGTGGAAGATTAAGCCGACTGGGGAGGAAAGTCCTTGGGGTGATGCTTTTTATAAGCGACCAGGAGGAGTCTGGAGTTTTTCAAATTCCGCTCAGGTTCCTAGGAGTCGTCTTCCGCCATGTATCCTTTCCAGTGGATTAGGAAACGCCGTCGGGAGGGTGGTCCTTTATGACAGAGAATGTGGTCCACGAGATATTCCTCTTCGGGACCTACAAGGTCCGGAGGTGGTCAGGGGAAGTTCGGACCATGGACTGGGGTTTCCTTGGCAGGGGAGAGAAGGGAAGCATGGAAAATGGGGTGAATCTTCCAGGTTTTGGGGAGGCATAGTCGGTAGGTGATGGGAGAAAGAACCTTGGTAATTTCAAATGGTCCTTCGCATTTCGGAAGGAACTTGGAGTCCTTCAGAAGGTGACAGAGGTTCTGGGCTTCTAACCAAACCTTGTCTCTGAGGGCAAAGGGTTTGAAACGTTGTCGGGTGCAAGAGGCCATGGTCACTCTAGCGAGTTCATGAGCAGCTCGGGCTTCATCTCTGGCCTTGGTGAGTTGGGAGAGGTGGAGTTCTACTGCAGGGAGATTGGAGGGAGCAAGGACAGAAGAAAGGGGTCTGGGTTCATAGCCCATTTGGAGGTAGAATGGAGACTGATTGGTGACGGAGTGGGGGTGGTGGTTATGAGCGAATTCAGCAAAAGTTAGGAGTTCCATCCATGAGGTAGGGTTGTCTCCGCAGAAGATCCGGAGATAAGTTTCCAGCTCTTGATTCGTTCATTCAGTTTGGCCATCCGTTTGGGGATGATAGGTAGTAGACAGGCGAAGGTCGTAATTTAAGATACGCCCCATTTCTTTGGCAAATGCCGAAGTGAATTGGGGGCCCCTGTCTGAGATGACGCGGTCAAAGAGTCCGAAACATCAGTAAACCTTGTGGAAATAAAGGGAGGCCATGTCTGCTGCCGAAGCAGATTTGGTAGTCGGGCAAAATATCGCCCCCTTGAAAGCTCGGTCCACCCAGATGACTATGGTGTCCTTCCCATCAGAGACCAGGAGGTCGGTAATTAGGTCTACCGAGATGTCCTGGAAAGGGTGGGATGCGGAGGTAGCGATGGGAAGGAGAGGCAGGGTGTTGGGATGGGTGTTGGATTTGCACTGTTGGCAGACTGCGCACCCATCTACATAGTTTTGGATGAAAGAAGCGAGGCCTGGCCACCAGAATTCTGCGGAAACCAGTTGATGAGTTTTGAGGTATCCAGGATGGCCAGCAATCTCATGATCATGGTATCTCTGTAAGATTTCACGCCTGAGATCTCCTTCAGGGGGAACATATATGCGGTCTTGATAAGTGAGTATTCCTTCGTGATTCTGCCAGTCGGAGAGCTGGGAACGGAACGCTGCGGGGATGTTCTCATCTATGGCTTGGAGCGAGGTTAGGGCGAATGGGTTGGTGGCGGAGGCAGAGCGGATTTTTGAAGAGAGGGTGATATCGATGACATTGACAAAGAGAGCTGGGGGAAGCAGCATTACAAGGGAATTGTCCAAGGCATCTTTTGGGAAGTGATCAGCGCGTTAGGAGAGGGCATCAGGACCTGCAAGTTGGGACCCCAGTACATGGATCAATTTGAGGTCAAAGTCGGCTAGGTCAAGCAACCAATGGGCTTGTCGTCGGTTCAGAGTGTGAGGTTCACGGAAGTAAGTGAGATTTTTGTGATCCGTAAACACTCTAACCTGGTGAGGGGATCCTTGCAGGTAGTGGGACCAGGCTTTGAGTGCTCGGAGTACTGCTAGAAGTTCTCGGTCATGGATGTCATAGTTTCGTTGGGTAGGGTCAAAACTTTGGGAGAGGTAGGAACAGGGGTGCCATTCGCCATTAGGGTCTGCTTGGAGGAGGATTCCTCCGGAAGTGTAGAGGGAGGCATCTGTCACAATGGCAAAGGGGGTGGAGAGGTCTGGGACTTGGAGAACTGGTTGGGAGGCAAACTGTGCTTTGAGGAGGTCGAATGCTGACCGACACGAAGCGTTCCAAGACCAGGTAGTGGCTTTTTTGGTAAGGTTGATAAGAGGTCTAGCGATGGTGGAGTAGTTGGGGATGAATCGTCGGTAAAAATTGGCGAATCTTAGAAAGGACCAGACTTCTTTCACGGAGGTGGGAATGGGCCAGTGGGCGATCCCGTCTAGCTTGGTGGGGTCCATCGCGATTTCGTCAGGCCGGATGATCATCCCAAGGTATTCTACTTTGTCACGGTCGAAGAAGCACTTCTCAGGTTTCAAATGCAGGTGGAGTTCCTCCATTCGTTGCAATACTCGATGAGTTCGTTCAGTGTGAGTGTTACGCTTGGCCCGGGTGGGGTCGAGTGTAGACTCAAAAGGGGTTTCTAGGACTAAGGAAGCACCAGCGTTCTTGATGCTACGGTGCGACTAAGGTCCTTCAGGCGAGGTATCTGCTCACGAAGAGCACGCTCAGCGTCGAAGGATATGATGAGTCCGAGGAGGACGAGTCTTATCCTGGTCTTGGGAGATCGAGCGTAGGAGTTATCTCAAGAGTATGATTGAGTAGCTCTAGCTTAGGGAATACAGGCATAGAGACTACGGCTTATATACGAGAGTCATAGAACGTCATGGAAGCCCGTGGAAGGGATGGGTCGATGCGGGATGAAAGGAGATGTGACTCAGGGAAGCGTAAGGACTCGGGACGAGTCGAAATGAGTCACATCCACTGCGGATCTGTCGATCAGTATCGATCAGAAGCAGCTGTCTATCAAAGATTATCATGAAACGAAGAAGTGGCCGGAACGGCCCGAAGCGACAATGACAGCGGGGTCATTAGTCGGAAATGAAAAGAAGATGCAGTCCGTGGGAGTATCAACCTACATGCTGTGTGAGAGTGGTCTGGGTGAGGCCAGACGAGATGGATAGCGATCCATCGAGACTAAGCTAAGTAAAATAGAGAAAAGAAATAAACAGGGCCAGGTCAACTCGTAACATTACCCCCTTCCTATGCTCCTCAATGCCACTTGAGGATAACTAGAGGTCAATGTAGCCCCCGTTGGGGGATCCGGTGACATTGGCGTACGCCGTGTCATCCCATACGTCGTCGGTAAAGTCGGGTTCCAGCTCATCCTGAATGCGGGATGCAAGCGGGCAAGGTCGCGGACGGTGTGACCGTCACGATGAGCGAGAGGAACTAGAGGATTGAGAGGATGAGGACGGGGTGGTGGGATGAGGGCGGTGACAGAGTGGACACTGATTCTGGATGCGTCCAGGGCGCATGCGGAGACAGAATGGGCACTTGTACTCTGGGCAATCGATGCGCCAGTGTCCAAGGCGGTGACAGTGAAAGCAGGAGGCATTGTATAGGGGGTGATCAGGGTTAAGACTGATCTCACCTTCATTCATGAGGTGGACTCGTTCAAGCCAGTCGATGAGGTTGACCTCGCTTGGTGACAACGGGGATGACGACGCAGACGGCGTTGGAGCAGAAGGCTCGGCGGGCGAGGGGGCGAGGATGGTTTCGACCGGGAGAGTAGGCTGAACTGGGGGAAGGGGGAGACCAGCCTTGGCAAGGTCCTGTGAATATCGTTCAATGTCAGCGACGAAGTCCAGCATGTCCAGCTGGTGCATGGCCGAGAGAAGGTATGATCGGATGCGGCGGGCTGCAAGGCGGAGCTGAGTCGAGAAGAACTCAGACTGGGCATTTGCGGAGGTGAAAGAAGCGATGGGGTCAAGACGAGAGACCTGTAAAAAGGCTACGTAAAGAGATTCTAGAGGGGAATCTACATCTAGGTGGGCCTGCATGGTGGCGGCCAGGCGGGAGTCACGGAGTCGAGTCTGGAGGAGTCTCCCAGACTCGCAGGATAATGGGTCGGAGCAAAGCGTGTAAGCAAATCGTGGTATGTTAACAGATAGAATAATCTTTGGCTTCTCTTCCTGTTCGAGGACAGAGGGCCAGGGGAGGGGTTCGGTGTTCCACCCTGGGGTGGCAACGTTACTAGAGGGATCCTCGGCGAGGACCATAGGGGGATGGATGGTAGGAACGGAAAGTTCCTGGGTGAGGGCAGAGGTGTCATCAACTCCCTCAAGGGAGGGGAGAGCGGAGTCGGTGAAGGTGTAGGAAGACTCGGTGAGGGAAGACTCAGTCGAAGGGGAGTAAGACATTGTTGTGAAAGGTAAGAAGGTCGTGTGGAGCTCGGTTGGTGATTCTCACGTAGAGACCAGCGCATAGAGTTCTAAGGAGGGAAGACCTTGGGGTGAAGCTTCTTATAGCTTTGGAGGATTGCTTGGGCATGTTTGAACTCCCGTTCCGGGAGCCAGGAGTCATCAGAGGCGGTGAAGCCGTGCCAGCAGACGAGGAACTGTCTGTTGACAGCAGAACCCCGGTGTTGTATGATTTTCTCGATTTCATATTGTTCCTCGCCATCGATAAGGTCAGGTGGGGGTGATGGGAAATTTGGGCCGTGCACGGAGTTTTCCTTGTAGGGGGTGAGGAGCGAGGCATGGAAGACCGGATGTATTTTCCATGTCTTGGGGAGGCAGAGTTGATACGTGATCGGAGACAGTACCTTGATAATGGTAAAGGGTCCTTCACGCTTTGGGGCAAATTTCAGGTGAGTCAGGTTGCGTTTCAAGTTTCTGGCCTCGAGCCAGACCTGATCTCCCTTTTCAAACAGAGTGAAAGTTTTCTTGTTGCGGGAAGCCATGACTTGCCGAGCCAATTCGTGTGCAGCAAGGGCTTCTTGGCGGGCGGCGGTAAGTTCCTTGATACGGTCCTCCACAGCAGGGAGATCCGTGAGTGGGAGGACGGTGGGGATCGGAGTAGGTTCATATCCCATCATTAGGTAAAACGGGGATTTACCGGTGACGGAATGAGGGCAGTGATTGTGAGCGAATTCGGCGTGGATCAGCCGATCAGCCCACATGGTGGGGTTGTTCCCCGCAAAGATCCGCAGGTAGGTCTCGAGTTCCTGATTGATCCGCTCGGTCTCTCCGTCAGTCTGAGGGTGATATGCAGTTGATAAGGCAAGGGAACATCCGAGAAGCCTACCGAGTTCTTTTGCGAAGCGAGAAGCGAATTGGGGGCCTCGATCAGAGATGATCTTTTCATAGAGGCCGAATCTGGGGTAAACCTTTTTGAAATAGAGGACGGCAACATCCTCCGCCGTGGCAGTCTTAGTGGTGGGGCAGAAAATAGCCCCCTTCGAAGATGCGTAGTTGGCCCAAACTATAACAGCCATGAAACCGTTGGATTCGGGAAGATCCGTGATCATGTCACAGGAGATCTGTTGGAATGGGCGAGTGGCGGTGGACTTGTTGGGGGTGAGCGGAGGGGTCGTGGGGTGTGTGTTGACCTTGTGTTGCTGACACAGGGCACAGCCCTCGACATACTTGTGAACGTACTGGGCCAGACCAGGCCACCAGAACTCACTCGCAATAAGCTGTTGAGTCTTAAGAAAGCCCAGGTGCCCAGCGGACTCGTGGTCGTGGCAGCGCTGTAGAATGGATTTGCGCAGGCCATTGACGGGGGGAATATAGACGCGTCCTTGGTAGGTGAGGACGCCTTCATGGAGCTGCCAGTCGCTGAGGCGGGAGCGAAAGGCGGGGGGAATGGAGCCATCAAAGGCTTGGAGGGTCTGGAGGTATAGGGGGTCGTCTTTAGATGTGGTTTTAATGTGGTCCCGGAGTGCGGAGTCGATGAGGCGGACAAAGATAGAGTCCGGAAGTAAGATGGTCTGAGTGTTGTCTGGAGCATGGCGGAGGAAGTCCGCTCGTCGTGACAGGGCGTCCGGACCTGCGAGGAGGGAACCGGGGACATGGATCATCTTGTACTCGAAGTCCGCGAGATCCAGCAACCAACGGGCTTGGCGGCGATTAAGGTTCTGGGGAGCGCGGAAGTAGGTGAGGTTCTTATGGTCAGTGAAGACCTGAACCGGTGAGGCGGCACCGTGGAGGAGGTGTCGCCAAGATTTCAGGGCGCGGATAATAGCGAGGAGCTCGCGGTCGTGGATATCGTAATTTCGTTCTGCAGGGGAGAACGACTGGGAAAGGTAAGAACAGGGGTGCCAGGCACCGTTCTCATCTGTTTGGAGTAATATGCCACCCGTGGCCATGCCAGAGGCGTCAGTCGCGATGGCGAACGGTGTGCTGGGGTCGGGGAGGCGCAGGACGGGTTTGGAGAGGAAAAGTTCCTTCAGGCGGAGGAATGCGGTTTCTTGCGATGAGCCCCAATTCCAAGGCTGTGTTTTCTTAGTGAGGTCTATGAGGGGTCGGGCTATGGTGAAATAGTCCGGGATGAATTGCCGGTAGTAGTTGGCGAATCCAAGGAAGGACCGGACTTCTTTGACGAAGGTCGGAGCGGGCCACGAGGTGATCCCGTCGAGCTTGACGGGGTCCATGGCAAGCTTTCCGGGAGAGAGGATCATTCCAAGGTAGTCTACCTGTTCCGTCGCGAAGGCACACTTGGACAGGCGAAGGTGGAGGTCGAGTTCTTCCATACGTTGGAGAACTTGCTTGGTTCGTTCCGTGTGGAGTGTCTCGTCAGGGGAGAAGATAAGGAGGTCATCCATGTAGATGATGAGCCACCCTTCGGAAATCATGTCTCTGAACGAATCATTCATGAAACGTTGGAACGTAGCAGGGGAATTAGTCATGCCAAAGAACATGACCATAGGTTCGAAGAGGCCCTTGTGAGTGAGGAAGGTGCCTTTCCATTGGTGCCCTTCCTTGATCCGAACGTTGTTGTAGCCCCACCGAACGTCGAACTTGGTGAAGACCTTAGCGTCTTGCACCTTGTTGATGAGGTCGTCGATTTGAGGTAAGGGATATGCGTCTCAGATGGTCTGGTCGTTGAGTTTCCGGTAGTCCATGCAGGGCCAGAGCTTGGGGTTGCTGTTGGCGTCAAGTTCTTTCTTCTGGACAAAGAAGAAAGGGGATGCTTGGGGAGAATTCAAGGGGTGAATGGCACCGGACTGGAGATTCTCTTCTAGGAAGGCTTGGGTGGCTTCGCGTTCGCGCGGGGATAGCGGATATAGTTTGCCGATCTTGGGTTTGAAGCCTTCTTTAAGGTTGATCTCGTGGTCATAAGTCCGTTCCGGTGGGAGTTGTCCGATTGGTCGTTCTTCGAACACCTTTCGGAACTGCTCATACTCCGGTGGGAGGGTCACCTCGGGTTTCTTTTTGAACTCTGCTTGCGCTAACTGCATAGCGGAGGTGATCTTGGCGATGACTGGAGAGCCTAGGGGGTAGAACCGCGATCCACACCGTTGGATCCGACCGATTCTATAGTGATCGTGAGCTCGTTGACAGAACTCACTCTCTGATTCTTTGTCAAGATATTCATAGAGGCGTGCATGGTCAACACAGTTGACCTTGACTTGTCGTGGAGGGGTCCAGTCGAAACTGGGTCGCTTGAATCGGTCGCTATGTTCGGAGGTAGCGACATTATGTGTTACGTTTTCCCTTATCTTGCCCTCTAGACCACCCTCTCTTTGACCCTATGCTTACCGTTCACCCCCTTACCTTCATTTTGTACTATGTTGTCTCGCTGTTCAAGCCCCGCCCGACGATATCTTT